>JARJDZ010000877.1:0-40947 GCA_030264555.1 Aleochara sp. GC000083
GCGTTCGAAGAAAAAAATTGAAAAAAAGTTTGTAGCGATAAAAGCGATATGAAGTTCTTAAAATCGCTCGAGTTTTTAAAAATTTTCATATCTCCGAAACTAATGGACCGATTTGGCTGATTCAAAGGGCATTTACCATATTTTTTCGAAAAAATAACATTGGTCATGGTCTCGAATCTCTGCGAAACTCAGAAATATCCGAACATGAAAAATGGAGTATCTTCAGTGAAAGCAAAAGTTTTGAATGTAAAATTAAACTGTTTGAAGGAAACAATTCTTAAAGAATTTCTTTAATTTTCAAAAGTAAAAATCGATGCTGGTTGATGATAAAGCACATAAATGTAAATGGCGGCATCCCATCACGAAGCAATATGTTCGCAAATATGAGATGATGAGCAGAAAACATTATAATGGTACGTGGCGATATGAAACGTCACGTTTAATCTTGGCGGTTGGTCCTCGCGTCTTCGCCACCACCACCGCCATCGCCGCCACCGCCGCCGTCGTCGTCCTTGCTTGCCATCATTGCCCGCCACTCTCGACTCCACACCCCCAAGATTCGTCCTGGGCTGTAAAACGTTCAACGGCGCTGCTGGGAAATGACTGATGGAGCGTCTGGAAGCCATTTTACGTACATCCGTCTCTTTATCTATCATTTCATCCGGCTATTGCCAGCATACATACGCACACATACGACCGCCGTAATTCGGGACTAAATGTGTGTCTACAATTCGTCCTGTGAAAGGAGTCGATGTCGCTTTGCGGTTGCTCCATCTTCATCTTGCGCGCTGTGGACAAACAACGCACGCATCACATCGTATTATCGTCATCATGGCCGCCCGGATGACAAATGCGACGCGTCCGCGAAATGTCAAAAATGCCATCGCGTCACTTCCGACGTAAACCAAATACTCGACTTTTGTCTCATCGTCTTTCTCTGGCTTGCGTTTAAGATGACAAACATCTTTCGCGTTTGCGTTGGCCATCGCACATATTTTTTGGGCAATTTTCTTATAGGGTCTTCCAAAAAATATGTAACAATTTTCCCCAAAAAATTCCAAATAAATTTCGAAATTTTTCGAGCAGTAAATGTTTTAGGACAAATTTTCTAGAAATTCCGAAAGTTTTTAGAATCCTTTGTAGAATCTTTTGGTCCTATTCAGAAACCACAAGATAATAATTTTTTTTCAACTTTCTTTTATTCGACTATATATCTTTATGTGTATGTGTGTTGTGATCCATCCCCTGTTATCATATCATCAAGCGAGGGAGGCGAGGTTACAGTTTGCGAACGGAAAACGGAAAAATAAATCGCCAACAACGATTATGATGATTACGCCAAAAATGTGCGCGCTCTGCTTTCGGTGCAGAATCCGCTACTTATTTATGTTTATGAATTCCTCTCCCCTGCTGTGATGATAAAAACGACTTCCTTCGGCTTCCATATTTTTGCGCCAATCTGTCTTCTCCTAAACACTAACTAGAGATCATTAAGTAACCAACAATATTCTATCCAACATGGAAGATTCCAGAAATTCCCCATTAGTTCTAAAAATAGTTTTTGGTATTAGAAGTCGTGAAATTTAAAATCCTGAAATATTTTTGCACGAGGTCCTTGTATATAGAATGGCATAATAAAATGGCAAGAAAATACGTCGACAGTGGTGGCAATTAAGGACGAGAGTGAATTGTGTGAAAGCTCGCGACTGTTTTACTTCAGCAACAAGGAAATCACATTAGCAAAGTCGCATTGACTTCGTATTCTAATTGCATTAATCTTCTGTGGTGGCTCTATGACGTTGGTGATGGCGTAGATCTCGCACCTTTCTTCAGTCACTCGTCATTTAAATACCGCCTAATTGTGCCATCATGCATAATTAAAGCCCAATGAGTTGCGAACCATTCAAAAATTTTTACCTCATAATTACTTTATGCAATTTCCCCCCACGAAGTCGACTATGAGGAAATAATGAAACCATCCCAACAGTGGTAATAAATTTCCCCCCACAACTAAATTTAGTCCTGCTGGGAAAAAACCCAACAAATAAAAACTAGCAAAAACGATGAAAACTTAATTACATTAGCAGCCATTTCCCTTCGAGTCGCAAACTCAAACACGCCACTTCCGACTTTGAAACAATTGCGCGAACGCAGCAAACTCCGCCGCCATTAATTTATTATCTTAAATCATATCAGTTATTCTCTTCGTGTGCATACACATTTAATAAATCAGCGCGCACTTTCCTGCAGACTAAACTGCATAAACGTGCAATGTATCTCGGCTTCTTGTCTTTTTTTTTCTGCGCGTGTTGAATACAGTATGAAAACTATGCGAATATCGTTCAACTCGTTCCGACCGCAATGGCCGCATCAACACGTTCACCCTTCAAGCTGCAGGGAGTTTTCACGAGAAATTTTAATATTTTAACTCGCGCGCATGCTGCAATCAAGCATGCTAGCCAATTCTGCAACGCGCCCATCCGGAACTAAAAGTATGAAAATTTCGAGTGGGAAAATCTACGACGCGCTTTGAATGATAAACGTCTCGAGGATTAACTGCATCGGCCATAATACTCACACAAGGAGTGAACCCGACGCGGGTTTTCCAGCTTTTCCAGCGCTTTGAATGTGGCCGAACACAATGGACGACGAATTGTTGTAATTGTGCAACAAAAGTGTCTAACGAGCCAATGAACTTGCACCCTAGTTACGCTTCACTGCATCAAACTTTACGCCATTTTGCTACAATGTCCGTTTTCATATTTATAAATTGTTGCACTTCTTCAACTTTCATTTCAACTCTGTTCTGTTCTACTTCTGGAAGTATCATAAATTTATGTTCAGAAACAAAAGTTATTAAAAATTTCATTAAATTGTTTCCAATATTGTTCAAGGTAGTGCTTAAGGATCAAAGCATTTATAGGTCCAATAACTATTCGAAAATTGGATATTCATTGGAAGTTTTCCAGGATAATTTATTCATTGAATCATAATTTTAAAGCAAAAATTTATTTGAAATTCTTTTCAAAATGTAATGATGGTTAATTGTACTTAAATTTAAAGTTAAGTACGTTCTAGGATCAAAGAAAATTTCACCACAAATTCAATAATCCTTCTAATTTTGAAAATTCAATTTGGAAAACTTTCGAAGATCATATTAATCAATAGTTGACATTAATACAAAAATTTAATTGAAATTCTGTGTAACCCTGGTTAATTGTACTTAAATTTAAGGTTAAGTACATTCCAGGATCAAAGATAACTTCATTACATCTCCAAAATTGAATATTCAATTTGAAAAGCCCTCCTTGATCACATTAATCCTCGGAGTGAGGGCAGGTAATTAACCGACTTTATCGTCGAATAAAAATGCGAAGCCATGTTTACTTAACCCAATCGCAAGCCCAATTCGAACTTGGCCCATTGCGAAACAATACCCGGCCGAACTCGAGGCGCGTACGTGCACGTGTCGTAAATCAATTTGCTAATCAAATAACACAATCGGCATTAATTAACGTTTTCCCCATTGATGCGTGCCGGGTCGTTTCGCTCGTCGATCGCGTCCAAGAGAAGTTTGGTGCGCGCGCGATTCGAATCCGCCAATAAATGCGAAATTAGCACACACTCGATTGGTGGCAAAAAATGACCGCTATCAAAGGTTACCGTCATATGACACACGCGTACATGGGCGCAAATTGAAATCAAACAAAAGGCCCATCCATTTTGCAAATGGAAAAATTACGACGCGAATCGCGAATTCAATTGGCATGCAACGCGCATTGAGGGTGGTGGTCGTTTTGTGTGACCAGTACGCGTGACGAATGCCCAATGTTTTGTTTCATTGACGATGCAGACGCACGCAAAAAGTGATCAAACATTGTTAATTATGTACCTTTTTTCCTTCCGCTAACATTCTGATCGTTGATGTCAAGCTTTGGATAGGAATGGTTCCAAATTCAATCAGAGTCCTATTGGAACTTCACTCTTATCGCTATTTTCAAAAAATGAAGAATATTTCTTTATCCTCTTTAATACTATTGCAAAAAATGTAAATATCGTTTCTTTGAAAGTTTCTTATCCTTTTTAATGTGAGAAACTTTTAGATATATTTTGAAATATCACTATAAACAAATTAAAAAAATACTAACCTATAATTTAAATGCAAAAAATATCATTTGTAATTATCTTTTTGTTAAATTGTTTTTCTGGCTAATTTTAGAAGAAATTTTAAACAGTTTGTATATCTTCCTTGATTCGAGGTCACACAAGGATCGAATTATCCTGAAATTTTTTCCCACTCCTTCTCCCAGCCTCAATATCCTGTATCCTCATCTACCATGGAGGTCGGTATTCTTGATTGCCCTCGCGTTGGCCGGGAATACACCACGAAGCGTGGTAACTAATGAAACGTGCAAAAAGCGGCAATTAACCGTTCGGTGAGCGTGAATTTGGGTCGGCCTGTCACCAATTCTACGGCTCGCCGAATTTATGCTCATACTTTGAATATTTCCTAATGTATTCGTTCGTTCGTGGGCACAACCCAACTCGAGCAAGTTGAATTCGGCCGATTATTTTTTTCGGCGAAAGTTGTGCAAAAATATTTCGCAATTTTAACGGAACTCGTCGCGATGGATGTAATTGAATGAGGGGATGTTTTATTGATTTAGTTTTTGTTGCTATTACTATTCCGTCGAGCGGGAATAAACGAGGAGATAGTGCAATAACGTCGACGCGATAATAACTCGTTTAGTAAGTACGTTCGGTGTTGAATAGATTAAAGCCAAAAATTTAATGTGAGCTTTTTGCGCGCGGAACTTGCACGCCATGCAATAAGTATTTTAATGGCCAAAAGCAGCAGCTTTTCATATGAAATGCAGGGGAAGGGTTTTCATATGCACTAGAAACAAAATTGATCATTTTCATACATGGGTTTGTTAAATATATCTCATTATGAGATGACAAATCATTGAAAGATTTAAATTAAAACCACTTGATGAGATTAGATTAGAAAAATATTCGTCATTTTTTGTTTATTTTACAAAATATTATATGGAAAATGTCAGAATCATAAAATTCAGAATTGCCCAAGAAAAATTCTATAATGGAATTTGTTTAAAGATTTTAAAAGAATTTCTCGTTATTCTCATTATATTACGATACATGCAAATTCACTTGCACCTGATTACTACTTATATTTTCGCGCTATCAGAAAAAAATCCTGCTTTAATGGCATGCATATTGCATTATAATCACGTATGGAAATTCTGGAATATATTGCAATTTAATTACGTTCGCACCCGATAACAACAGTTCCTTGATTCTTTACTTCTTTCACCCTTAATTTTATTTTATTCGCATGCACATTTCAATTCATTTTCATTCATTAGGAACTCAGCAAGTTACCATTTCCAATTTTTTGCGCCTCTATTTTGTTCTAGAACTTTAACCACAAAGTTGTCCTTCCTTCAGTCATTGAAACCATTATATATCTTCTTGGAGAACATTAGAATTGTCGCCCTATCGGATGGTTGCTCTACCCTATTTCGTTCGTTGCGCACGATTTTGCAATCTACGTATTTTTGCAAGCCGCAATTCGAATAGAATATGAGGACGCTAGTGCGAGTAGTTTTCTATATGCATGGCAATTGCATTGGAATCGCCAGCTTGTCGCTTCCGGCGCGGGTGGAATGAGGACGAGGGGAAACGGAAATGCAGTACGAGTGCACGGAACGAAATTAAATCTATATCTATGTAAGAAGGGAGGGTGGAGATGACGAAAGAAAAAAAAAGTCTGGGAGAAATGTAGTCTGGAAATGGTGCGGGGAAAATGGGTGCAACTCGTTTAATTTAACAACACGACTTTTATCTTTTATGCAAATGTGTTTTAACACTTTCGCGGCGCAATAAAATTGGCGGCAGGGCACATTCAATAACTGTGCAGTAACGGAAATGCACACAGTGTGCTACAATTATTGCGGGAAAAACAGGAAAATAGAAATGGCAAAAAAATTCAGGAAAACAAACAAATATCTAAAAATAGTTTTTTTATATTTACCTACTCCTATACAAGTTCAAAAGTAATAAAATTAAAATTTCATTTAATACATGCATAAAGAATTCAGGATACTTTAAGGATATTAAACCACAAATTTTAAAGTGTTATTTTTTAAATTAGTTTTATAGTAGAAATTTAAAATGAAGGGACCATCGAATATTAATATAAAAAAAGAGAATTCTTAGTTTTTAAACTATTCTTAAAAGTTTGCATATTTCCAAAGATCAAAGGCATGAAAATTTCAAATAATATAAATAATTAAATTTTTCTCACTTGGAAATAATTATGTTTTAAATTATTACACTCAGTGTAGATATTGTAATTTGGGTGAGTTTAGCTATCATTATTGCTCATTTGCACCAAACGTTGCACATTATTGGAGTTGAGGGTTGTACACGCAGAAACTGAAAGGGTTGTTGCTGATGCGGTTAAAGTTGCACGTTAGCGTATCACCTGCAATCCCATTTTCGTGCCATTAACCACGCTTGGTGCAAAAAATCATTGCCCATTACGCTTGATTTCATTAGAGTTCCGGCTTTTTATGCCATGATTCTTTCGTTGGCACGTTGCCATTTTATTTTCAATTTTTCCCAATACAATTTTACGTGTGCTTCCGACATCTTTAAGAGTTGCAAATTAAATTTAATCGTTATTTTATTTTTTGCAACTACTATCCAAATTTACAAAGTAAAAAATCTTAACTTTCACATATTTCTTCGCCGTTTTTTCTTTATTTAACTAATGATAAAAATGTTTTATATAAAAGAACTCCACTCTTAATGAAGCATTATTGAATATAGTAAACTTAGTTGATGTAAACGAAAATTAACCAAACCCTCTTTTATTCGTTCATGCGCTCATATAATAAACAAAAACGAAATTAATTGCACTTCAGTGTTCAGATTCAGTGTTGAGGCGGAAAATGCGCTGGGAAAACCCTAATTAAAACAACAATGCAACAAAATAAACGCAGCAAACAACGGGTTTGGAAGTTATGCGCGAAATATAAGAACCCACCCAAAATTCCCTGGCAATTCTATACCCAGTTTACACGAAATTGAAGTGAATTCGCTCGCGTGAAAGTGGAAGCGAAACGACATAAAGCAGACCTCCTCAAAATGTCCTCCCCCGATTACACGTAAATATATTATGCATTAAGGTCTTGGGCGTCTTGAAAAGGATACCAAAGGTTTGGGAACTTCTCAACGAATCCTGGCGCGTCGTCCTTGTGAGACGCGGACGGATTTATGCGAGCGCGTTTTCAGTCAATTTCCTTAATAGCGACGGCACGCACTTGAAAACTAACTCGAGACATAAGCGTTCCCTGAAACCAGACGGGATTCATTGAGTAAGTGCGGCACGAAAAAAGGGGTGAAACGCATACACGCATCGAACATTATCATAATTCTTCATAATAGACTCATTCGGGGCCGCCCTTCTTCGTAATTTATTTTCACTTGCCGCCACTTCAATTCCGCCATCCTTCCAATCCAGGCCGGGAAAGAATCAACAAAGTCCGAATTGATGATTAAAATAGATCTTCCTTGATGAGGATTTTTTGTTATCCTGGATGGTTCCACAAAATATAGCATGAAATGGAGTTTTTATGTTTGAATTTCGTTAAGGATAGTTCTCCATTTTGCATGTCGAGATTGTCTTGTTTGTCGGTGGAGGTAAATCACTTTAATTGCCACATAAAATTAGTAAGCGCTATGGCTTGAAATTCATTTACTGCGTTGGAAGACATTTCGAGATAAAGATATGTCGACTAAAAGTACACTATTAAATTGCGAATAAAAAAAGGAAAACTGGATGAGATAATGAGCTGAATTTCTTCCACGTGGAAACTGGGAAATCTGGAAGGAAATGAAAACGCGATAATTTCCACTATGATGCTTTCTTTCGTCATTATTCATGAGCATTATTTAATTATCTTGTATCTTAAAATCTAACTTCGAAATTTACGAAAATTTTAGTTATAATTTATTTCTTAAAAATGTGATTTAATGAAATGAGGAAATTTACTAAAATTAGAAATTCATTTTCCTGTTTGCATTTGAATATTTTCATCTATTTTTGAACAGTTCATGATTGAATCTTAAGACCTTCTTCTTGCATAGTTACATAATCGCATCCACTTTCTTCGAGTGGCAATTGAAATCCTCACCACTAACTACCACCCACATTTCTTCTCATTGTTGCCAAACGGTGAGTTGTTACACAACTTCCATTTCCGCAACCACCCACATTTCACTTCGCATTTCGACTCGAAAAATAGTCAATACCCGGCCAAGTGATATTGGGTCCTGTTTCCCAGGACAATGCCCTATTGCAAGTCGTGCAAAAAATAATAACAACTCGAAGGTAGTTGCAAGAGAAAGGGGATGAAATGAGAAGATCTATGGGAGGGAATTCAGGGAGAATGCGGAGTAGCGAAGACAAAAGCGTCGGTTTGGAAAATATTGAAAAACTAACAATACGACCGCCCGCACGTACCGGATCCTTAAGTGGAGAGGATGGCAGATGAAGATGATTCCCGTATAATAAGCGGGAGTCAAACAATGAAAACTGAGAAACTGCAAATAAAGTCGTACAAGGTTCCATTATCCTTTCAGGAGGAACAGTTTACCTTGCCACCAGAACTATCCTTTCTCGAAAGGAAATATCACTCAAATGAAAGGATATTGTTCTTGAATCTAGGACGAATTTTCTAATTGGAATTTTAATTTAACAAATGATCGGTAGATATGTAAAAATAATAATCAAAGAATTTGCAGAGATTATAAAAAAATTAATTGTATTTTTTGACAATTCGAATTGAAATTTTGATTTCATTCATTCAGGAATTTTAAAATAATAATTGAATGATTTCTTGAGGACAATAAGAAATGAATAATTATAGTTTTCGTAAATAAATTCCAATTATGTTTTAATTTGAGGTAACTTTGATATATAAATTTAATATTTGCATTTACAAAGTAAATTATAAGTAAACTGATTTCACATCCCTCAACATAAATTTCCGCAAATTTCATTTCCTCATTCATTCTGGAAAATAAATAATATAAAATGAAATGACATGAAATGGAGTCGCACTGATTATTCCACTTCGAAATACGAGTGCCCTCATTTGCGGAAAACTAAAAATGCAAATGGTAATATTTCATTAGCCGCATCCGTTTTGCAGTGACACGTCCACCTCCAGCGGCAGCGAGACAGGCAGCAATTAAGTAAATTGGAAAAATTGATTTTTGCCCTCCTAGTCCTCATATTCCTTGCCATCCAGGATGGGGCAGGATCAGGACGCGTCCTGGCAGTTTGTTCGTTCACTTAGCGTGGGCGGACGCTGCAGTTTATTATTCGTATGGCCAATGTACACATTTCCGGTTCGGGTATTTGTCTTTCCGTTCCAACGAGTCGGCGCTCTCTGACGATGTATTTTTTTATTTATTTACGCGTATAAATGTTTGTTTGCGGATGCATTACGTTTGTGTGCGGACATCCAATTCGTTTCAGCGTGCTCAAAGATGTCGAGCCGTTGTTGTTCAACAAATACGTTGTTACTCAAAGAATTGAAGTGGTGGGGGGGTTAATAATGGTGATGCATAACTGGGAATTGCGCAATTATTTAAGCAATTACTTTACTGTTTAAATACATTTTCGTATTGATAGACCTTACATTGCGTGCAAATACCAACAACCATCAGAATGAATATTTTATGAAAGTATTCATTTTTAATTTTATTAAATGGGATTTTTTGTTAGGGTTGTTTATTTAATTTAATTCATTTGTTTTTATTTTGTGATGGTAGGGAAATTGAATTTACTATTATTTAATTTGCTAGAATACTTTTCGTATTAGTTTACTTTGAGTTGATTAATTTGGGGAATCTCATTGATTATTTAATTTTATGGGAAAAATATAAAATTTTAAATAAATTTCCGATTTTATTCATTTGAAATATATCGAATTTCCCATTCAAAAAATGATACACGAAACTCGAAGGATGATGTGAAAACAGAAAATATTGTACGAATTTCGCATTTTAATTGCATGAAACAACACGCGTGCACAATATATGCGACAGTTTTTAATTAATTAAAAACAAATAAATCAATATGATGAGCGCATTCGTTCGCTTTTAATAGCGCGCTCATAGAAATTCGCCCTTCTGCTAAAAATACACGAATTTAATAATATAAACATACAAACAACCAAACAAAAATGTACGCTAGTTTGTATTTAAATTAATATCGGTTTTTGTTTATTCCATGCATGCATTCACCTTCGGGCAATATCTGCACATATAGCCAAAATGTGTTTACACATTTTTACATTTTTATTAAAATTTGCACCAGGAGAAAAATATTTGAACACTGAAAATAATTCGCAAGTTATTCAATTAAATCCCACTTATGATCATCCAGCTCGATGAGCAATTGCGATTTGTCAATGAATACCAGCAGCGATATCGTTAATCGAACGTGCAAAAACCTTTCCGAGTCAGTCGAGCGCGCACATTGCTCGCACTCTTCGTTCGCGTCCTCAAATTGAAACTTCTTCACTCGATTCGTTCAATGCCTTCGTTCGTTTGTTCGCTGTTCGTTGATTTCGTCCAGCAGGTTCTTTGTAGCTAGCCCCGGATTCTCTTACCTCTCCGCCGAGTCCTTCATTCATTTGCCCGTTTGCGCTTTGTTCGCGCACTCGTTTTATTTTAGTTTTAATTTTATTTTCGATTTGCGGACGCCGAACAATCGGCCCCGGCTCTTTCATCCTCCTCGCAAGAGTCCTTCTCGTCCTAACCAAATCTGCACGTTTCAATCGAAATAAATAGATGAAAAAACACACAGAAGCTTCAATCATCGCCTTTCATTCGAACGCTTTCACAGTGGACGCATTTAATGGATTTTTTCTTGTGTGCATGTCCCAAGTCTTTTTGTGTGTGTGGGTGGAAATGAGTTAAACTATTAATTGAATTCCTATTTGCTCGGAGATAATAAGGTTGTCTCTCATTTGGCTTTATTTTTGTTGAACAACATCAGAAAAGTTAGAAAAAGAATTGATCTATTTCCATTTTTGTTTTTACTAATTATTGATATTTCATGTTTGCAATTTTCAATTTCAAGTTTCATTTTCAATTTGCAATCTAATGTATATTTCATCATATATGCAATTTTAAATTTGAAGGCTAAAGTTTCCTGTTCAAAATTTTTCATTTCCTAAATATTTTTATCTAAAACTATAAGATAATTTATGAGTTTGATCAAATATAAATTTTTTTTCTAATTTTCTTTGAAATATTCATATTTGCACTTAAAATTTGTCAAGGATAACAGGATTAAACCAACACATGCACATCCAGACTGAAAAAAAATCCGGAACAGGAAAAATCTCTCCCATGGAAATACAAAAAACCATCGACTATAAGCATGACCGAAGATAATGTCACTTGATTAATTGTAATATTTATTTTTCATGTGCTAATACCACAGTAGAATAAAAGCTGGACAAAAATTCGGACCGAAATGAAAGAGAACCGAGGTTGGCCAACATTTCTACATGAAAATCTACAACAAATACGTTAATATACGTAAATAAATTACACTTTTATCGTGCCGGACGATAAATAAATAAAAATGCATCAACATGCGTATACGCCCGCATAAAATACCACAACGAGTTGTGTGTGCGGCAATTGTATCAACTTAGCTCGAAGCAGACGAAACGTAATGAAAAGGGAAACGCCAACAGGACTGAATCCTTTCGGCGGGGGCGGCAGAAAAAAAAACTAATGTTGAGGCAGTCTGCGGCGAGAAAAAAACGACGAATTTATGTAAAATCATGCCGGCAATCTATTGCCGACATCTTCGCACATTTATTTTTGTTTCTCGTTTCACGTGCGTTGGCATTTCACGATTTATGCCCAACTCTGACGACATATATTAATACCATATGTTCCCTAATGGCCGCTGGTTTTGCCTTCCGGAAGGACACGCGTCGCTTCCTGGAACACTTTGTATGGTGATTTATGACAGAGATTTTCGATATAAATAAATTACGCTTGTGCAAATAGACGAATAATTTATATTGAGAGCGGTAACGAATGCAAATAAATTCATCAGGTTTGATTAATTACTCCTTAATTAATCTACTTTTACAAAATTTACAGAAGTTTACGTCAGAATTGTGATAATAATTTTTTGATTTATATTTTGAACCATGATCAATTAATTTTTATAGATTATATTTTTTGACATGTTATAATGTAATATAAATGGTCTTCAAAAATTGCAAGGATTTTGCAATTACTGACAATTTATGAAATCAAAATAAGAGTTTATTGAAGAAAATTTATCACGGTTTTTAAACAAACAAAAATTAAAGATAATTTTCTAGACATATCTAACTAATTAAAAACAATTAATAGATAAAAATATTTATCATGATTTTCAAGGTAGTTACTTTAAATTAGTTTGGGATTAATCAAGGATAACCAACTTGTTTCCAAAAAGTGAAGACCTGATCAAAAATTAAAGATGGACTAGATAAAAAGCGTATTAGGTTGAAATTAATCAATGATTTACTTATTTTTAAAAAGTCAAGAGCTTTTATATTTTGAAAATCTTCAACTTAATCAAAAAATAAAAATAATTCTCCCAACAGTAAAATCAAACAAAAATATTTACTGGATCAAAATGTTTACATGGTTTTCGAGGTAAGTTTGAATTAATATATATCACTTAAGGATAACTTCCTCCCTCCTAAAATTTCAAGGAATTTTGAAGAATTAAGGATATAAACTCAAATTAAAGATACTTTGCTCTGACATTCTAAATTAATAATTTATGATACTTGCTAGATAAAAATATGATAAATTACAAATTTATCTTGATGTCCTTCAACATCCAAGAACTTGTTACCTTGTTAAATATCCCAAGAAGACTGACTCAGAGGACTCCACCAAAAACGAGGGGCTACACCAATGTCTCTGTATGTGTTCGTCCTCGAGTGTCTTGATTACGATGACTAAATGACTAAAACAACATCGGTTCCGCATCGCCAACCGTGATGCCTTTTGCCTCCACCGGCTCTGCCGCCCCCGCAGCCAACCATTCGACCCCATCGCGTCACAGAGATAGAGGTACGCATCCGGTGCGGCCGTCGCGTTCGGATCTCTTTCGGCCAAGTTAAATAGCTTAGTTTGTTGAACAAGATCTGGGCCGCCTCCGCCGTCGCCTCTGCCGCCACCACGTATCGGCGTGTCACCCCCTGTCGTCCTTCGTGCACGTCGCAGCGCGGCGCGACGTGGCCGCCGACGACTTCATGGGGGACGGCGGCTGCGTCGGCCCCCCGGACGTTGTCGCGTATGCAGATCACGTTTGACACGTACCGGCAATTAACTGCCGCCACGGTACAGCCACCTCCAGTTAGTTCGTTTGTGCGCCCCTGCAGGAAGAAGAGAAGGGTGGAAGCCGGCGGCTGCGAAGAAGCGTTCCATTCCGTTCGAGTGCGTCCCCTTCATTTGCCACCGCCGCCCCCAGAACCTCAGAACCCTTGTCAGAATTCCGCCTCGTTCGGTGGCGTCGAGTTTTCTCTAATCATTGATATTCAGTTTTAAAATGTGCGAGGGGTTGGGAGTATCATCAGATCAAATGTGGGGTTGGATCCATGGCGAAATTGAATATTTCGTTTGGTGTAATTTCTGATCTGTCACAGTCAGATGGGACTTTCATTTCCAGAATTTTTTAGAATGGTTCTAATTAGAAAAAGTCATTAAAAAATTTTAATATTTTATTTAGAATTCTTGGAGAAGATTTTGCTTGTTGTGCATAATTTTTGCAATGATGCATTATTTCTTTTGATGCCGCCAAAAAATTTTATATTTTTTCAAAATCAAATTTTTTATTATGCATAATTTTTGCAAAAATTTCTTTGGTATATTTTGTTTACTGACAGATGGAAGAATTTTCACAATTTTACAGAATTTGTGGCAGATTATAATGAGAAAAATTCATTGGAAAATTAATATTTCATTCAGAAATTTTGAGCAAGTTGGTTCTACATAATTTTCATATTGAAGGATCATAGTTCATCAAAAATTTCATTTCTGGAATTTTCCAAAATTAGTTTTTGATGCCTAATTACACACAACTTTAATATTTCATTCATATTTGTTATGCATAATTTTTGCATTAGTGCATAATACTTTACATTTTGCATTTTCCAAAGAAGAGAAAACTTGAATTACTTTGAAGTGCAACATTGGAATGCACAATCCCAGATAGAAGGAAATTCGAGACGAGGCGCGTTTTCATTTCCTTCGTTTATTTGGCTCTGATTTCCTGTTCTTCAGCTCCGCATTCCTTTCTTCCTGCTTTCTTTCTTTTTTTGCAACCCCCGTTGCTTCATTATGCATCTCGGCACATTTACATTAGCAACCA
This sequence comes from Aleochara sp. GC000083, assembly GCA_030264555.1. NCBI lineage: Eukaryota > Metazoa > Arthropoda > Insecta > Coleoptera > Staphylinidae > Aleochara > Aleochara sp. GC000083. The sequence continues at coordinate 14,498 of JARJDZ010000877.1, forward strand.
GGTGAACGCGCCCGAACAAATTAGAAAATGATACAACCATTGCAAGAAATACGCGCCAACTGATACCAACTGATATTACCTTGCATTTTCCTTAATTAAAATCGTCATCCTTGCATCCTCAGAAATAATTTTCCAACTTACACAAAACTTCAAAATTAGCACACAAGCAATGCGAATGGCATTTCCTCTCCCACCATAAATTCATATTTCGTTGTCACAGTATCTACTCTTACCAAAGATTACTTCCACGCTCTGTTGTTCCCGGTGGAAATTTAAATATCGCTCGCCTATTTTTATCACCACCCTGCACGCATTTTTCATTGTTTGTTGGCCTGGTGCATTTGATTCGCTGCTGTTTTGTAATAAATGAACTTTGCATCGAGGGCGTTGCGCTCGCTTGCCTGCACTCACTCGCAAATAGTTTCGCATGGATAATCTGGGCGACATCATCCCACCATTTTCGAAGGGTATAAGAACTTCGCCGGCGAGACAACATAAGGGATCCGGGATGGCGTCCATGATGGGGATTTACGTAGTGGCAGAGTGTAAAGATCGCCTTGGAATCGCACAAGGGTGTCCTGGGACGATGTCCCATTCATTGCAGGCGATTCCCGGCTGAAATCCTCCGATGGGAATCGGCCTCCCTGGAGGAATGTCCTCCATGCGATCGACAACAATAAGAGACATCAGCCGGCCTAAACTTTTCCCGTTGGTTGCACGTCAGTGTCGGAGGTCATCAATCAAATTCTGTCAACTACTTTTCCCCAAAAAGGAAGGTTCATGGTGTCCAATGGACGGGGAGTGGCGAATTAGAAAGGTTAGGGACAAAGGCGGCAAAGTTTCCCCATTTCCGCGCGAAACCTAATGCCTTGTTAATAGGGAAGAAGATTGGGATGGATGTTCGGAATCCACAAGTTGCAAGAATTTGCCCAACTTTGTCCGGCATTCTGTCACTTGAAGCGAATTCATTTCGAAAGAATGGAATTGCATGAAACGAATCAGTCAATTAAATTAGACCTGCAACCATTTGAATGGGAATTGGAAATGTGCATGAAGTTGTACCCATAATCTCAAAGAAATTTCCCAGGGAAATTTCCATGCATCCCATTTACTAGGATAATGCGTGTTTTCCACAGGCGCATACGAAATGCACCGATTGCAATTGCATTTAGTTTGCAATTTTTCCCCGTTTCAACATTCTTCTTCGAATACCATCCCACAAGTTGGACCCACTTTGTGCGGTTTTGCCTTCAGCTTTGGTTTTTTGCGAATAATCTCAAGTACACCCCGTAACAACTTCGTCTGTCTCGACCTCCAACACGCTTCTAATCTTATTTATACCCATTTATCTCGGAACGTTTTCAGTCTGCATTGCAAATTTATTCCGATACGGGCTTCTTTGTCGACCGCTTTTTTGCAACAATTGCGGCCATGTGCCCCGCCAACCCCCCGTCGAGGGTAGGTAGTCGATGAGCGGTTTGCAAATGCAATTGCAATCGTAATCGAAATTGCATTCGTATGCGCACTGAAAAGGGCCTCGTTCTTTCCACGTTTCCCCCATTTTGGGCAACCACCAACGCCCTCCGGCGAGCGTTTAGTCGTCCATACCAACCCATGCGAAAGGGGCGGTTGTTGCCGTAATCTGATTACGAACAAGTTATGCGAATTCGATCACAATAGGGACGCGGGACGCTTCCATTCCCGAAAACTGAACGGTTGGAAAAATAGTTTTGTCTAAATGTTGCCTGAATAGTTTCCTGGGGCTTTGTTTCTTTGGGGATAATTTGCAAGACGGGAGAGGTCGATAAGTCCTGTGAAAGGTATTGGGAAGAAAACCAATTTAACTTTGTCCTTAGGTGAAAAATTTCCTTATAAATTAATTTTGGAAAGTTTGCTAGAATTTGTTGATCCTTTTCTGCGAACCTTGGAAAATCCAAAGGTGACTTTCAAGTAATGTTATGGATTTTAATCAACCCACGATGTTGTGTGGTCTTTTATGACATTTGTTATCCTCGAGTGCGAGATATAATTTTACAACCGCAAACGAAATGCCGCCCCAAAATAAGGAAACATTTTATTGTAATATTTCCATCCTGGGATGGTTATCGACCCATTAAGGAAACATGAATTATCTCTGTTGCGTCATCCCATTGTATCCTTAAAAAAATATTTGCCTTCGCCTATTTCCCAAAAAGGACGACAGGATAATGCGTAGTTGTTATTGTCTCACATCTAAGAAAAAGAAAAGGCATAAAAATTCGTGTAATTACATCAATTGTAATCTTTGATTGTAGTTTTTATCTACGAATTCACCACCAAAGCGTGCATAATGCCCCGGAAACGGAAGACAGTCTATGGTTATAGCCACAAGATCCAAGATGTTTATGCGTTTCAAATGTCATGGTTCTGGATGTGAGGGAGGAAAAGCAGGGGAAAGTGAAGTCGTTTTTTAAAAGCGTTATAAAAGTGCTCGGAAAGCTTCCTACGATTTCCCCATTTCTCATTTGCCCACCAGAGTATGGTATATTTCCCTATCATCATCGTCATGGTGCGGCTTGTCATTTCCTCGCTTTTCTTTGTCAATAATGGAGCTGCAATGCAATATGTTTGTCTTGCGCTTTCTTTTTCCCATGGATACTTTTACCACCACTCGTAATATTATTTGTAGCGATCCCTGGAATTATTTTATAAATTCGGAAAATGTTGCTTCATTTGGCAATGAACGGATATCCCGTGGCTGACGTAGAAAAAATCCCTGAAGAATGATGCTCATCCCGGATATTGAAACGCACATAAATTGCGGACATTGCGTGAATGCCGCAGATATAATGACGAGGTTAAGGTTGGTCGCCGTCGTTTCCAGCTCGAGATTATTTCATGGATGGTTGGATAACCAAAATTGAAGACCACGAAGAGGGCCATCAGCGTCATTAAGTGGGTCGCTTCGACCACTTTCGCTTTCACCCACCATACACACCCTTACATACAAATGTATCCCATGGAGGTGATTCTTTTGGTCTGTCATCTCTTATTAAGTTTCCCTCCAGGTCACCCGAAAATTACGGGTTTTTTCTATGTCCTCCAAGAGGTATGATATTCGTTTATTAAAATTTCCACAATTTGCAAGAATGGGGAAATGTTCGAGGGACACTCAGTAGATAGGCGTAAAAAGTGATAAGAAACGGAATAATAAATAAGAAATAAAGATGAAAAACCGTATATACCTCGGCTGGCTGAGGGAAATGGGCGTAATTTAGTTCGTAAACACGCGAAATTTAAACAAAGAGCCAGAAAGATTCGAGGTTATAAAATTTTTATTTACTTTCAGCCCCTCAGTCTTTTTTATATTCTTTTATTGTTCTTTTAAGGGCCATTGCTTCGGCTTTTTTTATCATTGCTGGCGCGTCTTCGTGTACGCATATATTACCGATGTTTTATTCAGGAAATAATTTTCTGAAAAGAAATCATTTCTTTTAGTATTCATAACCAAACCGACTTCATGGAAAAAAGGGCAAAAGTCTAAGCATTTTTTTCGAGGGAAATTCAAAATTAAATGAAGAAATTGTATGATACAGTCATGGAGTTCATTTTAAATTTTGGCAATTTGGGGACTTTAGTACCTTAAGCGTGGTCAGTCTGGAATGACCGCTCGTAAAATGTGTTTGGGGCACATGTACCTACATTCCTGGATATTTAGTATAAATTCCAAAAGGCTAATTGCAAGCAGTAAAAATCAAGACCAGTAAGAAATGAGGCACGTAGCCATAGACATAAGCTTCTAATTCTGTGTACAGGATGGTCATTTCTAACCCTTTCTATAGACAGGACCCAGGTCTTTATTGGTTACTGCTGACGTGGCAGTCAATGAATTTGAGAAAGTTCCAAATTCATATTTCCCTTTCTTTCTTCAACATTTATTCAGTTGGATATTATTGGGAAATGCTAATAGTTTACTAACAGATAGAATGAGATGGATGCACTTTAAGGTATCCAAACTGTATAACCCATAAAAGGTTATCTCCTGTTGAGGTTCATATGAAGGAAGATCTTCAGCTATAAGCCAACTTATCATGAGACAAACAGGTTCATCCATGCTGAATATACCCAGCCCAGCACTGAGCTGGTTGCTCCCAGCAAACCCGCAGGACGAAGCTACAAGTACCTATCCCGGAATGACGAAACGAACCAGGACTTATAATAACACGCTCGCACAATGAACACGCAACCATTTGCATACGCATACTCAAACGAACAAAGTCATAGATGCGTTTGAAATTGAAAGCGTGCGCTCGTACAAAACCTCCCGTGTTCCCTGCCATTCCACATCGTCGTAAAGCCGAACGAACCCTGCTGGCTGCCGCCATCATAGGGGTTCCTGCAACCACTCCACGCACAAGGGCGGTGCACACATGAACAGGCACAAAGAGGCAGCGTCGAAATGAGAGCACAAGTGGTAAGCCCGTTGACGGCGGCGGTGGAGGTTCTGCCGTCTCCTCAATAGGTGAAATGCGTCTGCCTGGGACCCCTGGCGTCCCTGCAAGTGGTCCGACGGGGGCGGCGGAATGGGAAAAGGTTAGGGTCGGCCGGTTTCATCATCAGCGTGTTTGTATTGAGAGCTGAAGAGTCATGAGATGTGAGCGTCGGTCGGCGGTATGGGTTGCGGGGGCGGCAGTGACGACCGGCCTTCGAGGGACACACGGCCGGGTTGTAGTTTTAATCAAAATCGCTCGTAAAACATCCCCTGCTTGTACAACTAGTCCTATATTATCCTGACGTGTCAAATGAAAAGTCATTACTTTTGGGTCCGGCCGCCTTCTATTCGGCCAAGTGCGAACCGTTCTCGCAGTGGACCGTGTCGAAAAGTTGGCCGCCGCCGCTTTGTGTCCAGAAATTGTTGGGCGCGGAAGCGGGAAACTGGTCATATTTGTGTTTTATCGGATGTCGGCCAGTATCTAATCTTGGAATTGCTGCAATTCCAGATATTGTTTAATGTTCTAAGTAGTTTCCAACATTTTGATTCATTTATTGTATTTGAGGATGTTCAAGTTATTTATTAACTGCAGTTTCAACACTTCAATTTTTGCTAAATTTTCACTCATCAAAATGAATTGAGTAAGATCCTTCTAGAAATTTGTAAAATTTTGTAAACATAATATTTTCTAACTGGGAAATTTGCACAGTTCAAATTTCTCTGAATTTTCTTCTATTTTCTTTCTAAAAAAAGATTCTCAATACTTAAAATTCTATTGACGTTTTGCATCTCAAAATCTACAGATTGTTTCTGTAATGTAAAAATTCCACAAATTTTATCTAGGAATCAAAATTTTTTAGTAAATCTGTCCTGAAAAATAGTTTCCAATATTTTCATTTTAAAACCATCTATTTACAAGAAATTACATTACCATTTTTTCTTCTCAAAATTGACAGTTTGAAACTTCTACAGATTTGTCGACTGTATAAATATTTTCGCAAAATTAGACCCGAAAAGTAATATCCATGACAATCCCATTTCGGCGTCCCATTCGGGACCATCCTCCATCCTCGTGAGATATTTAGCGTGGAAAAAGTCGAGTCGGAATGGAGATTGAGGAAAATTGCACAATTGGAGGCAAACTGATGCGATGCGGTTTGCACCCCTCTCGCTTTCGCAGTCTATAATTTTCCGCAACTTCGCCGAATGCGAATATGTGTGTGCGGGGGCTGCTTGGGGGCGGCCGCTCGTCGAAACACGCTCGTAGATTGTAGTTTGCGGCGCATTTGCGCGTAGATTTATGAGCGCTGGAGATATTCATGAAATACTCGACTCGTCTAATAAATTTAGACGGGCGATCCATTTTTTCGCGCGCGAATTTCTCGCCATGCCAGCGGCTGGTGCACAATATGTCTATGCGTTCGTCCTGTGCATTTAAAGCGAGCGGGCAAACATTCGTTTGTTATTTTCTTGCCAGGATGTTTTGCTTTCTTGCTGCGAGTCCTTCGAAGCCATCTTTGTCCTCGTGTTGTTCTATTTTCTCGTGCAGATTGTGCGTGCTGCGCGTGTTTCATTTCTTTCGCATACATCAACTTCATGGTGATTTCATCTCTTTGTTTTATTTCCGGTTTGCTGTTTTTTTTTTCTTCCTTGCTGGTTGCCGCTCCGTTAGAGACGCGCTCGATTTCGCGAACTTCTTCGGCTGCAGATATATTTGCACAAACGAACACTGAGATGCCATAGGTTAGAAAAAATAAATCATCTTTGCGCATGGGATTGTTTGGGAAGTCACTCGGAACTGTTACCATTCGTGAATGATGTCCTGAAAGATAAAAAAATGAAATTTATAACATTTTCTCACATATTTAATTTCCCCACTCATTTCATTAAAACTTCTACTTAAAATACTAAAATACACATTTACATTAAAAATTTAATTACAAAATTATGACAAATTACAACCAGGATATTATTAATTAATACAGACTTGTTGGTAATTAGAACGATTACGTCTCTTCGTGGGGTGCTGGTCTTCTTATTGATTAAACTCATTGTTTTTCGGCCGACAAGCGGGAATTTGCATTAGATGCCTGAGACTCCGCGAAGGGCGCCAAAAAGAAAATTTGGGCGCGTGAGTGATTTACGAGGCGTAAAGAACCGCTCCAGAAATAGCTACCACCTTGAAGACGACGTCCACGCACCCCAAAGAATCCGGTTCCGTTTGCGCGCACTTCGCTGAACTTGAAACGTTATCGTTTTTGTTTATGTACAAAGTAACGTCCAGACAAGCCGGAAATGCGATCCGAACCTTCGAGAGTCGTTCATGCTTGCTGGCTCGTAGCTTTCGCAATGTTCTTGGGTGACTACCGAGTTTGTTGTTCTTGGATGCGAACGTTCAAGTTAAATGCTGAACGCCAAGGTAAACATCGATGGAATTAATTAAAATTGCCAGCGTGTGCATTGCGTTCTTGCGCAACGAAACAATTAATAAAACGATAAATTTGGAATTCAGAGGGGAACGTGCTGAAATGCACAAAGAATCACTTCTTTTTCCAAGAAATTTATTGCAATTCAAAGATTTCATTTTGATTTTTCAAGCAGTTTTTGAAGAGGTTTCAATTTTTGATTGATTTTTCAAACAGTTGAAAACATTCCTTTTTCTGAATATCCACTTTTTCAAAATATTTATTTTCCTGATCAATTTCTTTGGAACAAGTCGAGTTATCTAATTGTTGATTCTTGTCGAAATACGTTTTGTAATCCCCTATTTTTTTGATACGTCATTTCCGAAAGGAACATTGCCCCCAAACATCAAAAATTTTATTAAGTAATCTTGCAATTTGATAATGCCTTATAATGCTTTATGGCTGACGTGACTGGAAGCCATTAGACTCGTTCCAAAACAAGTGGAAAGTCTAAAAATGTACGCCGCACGTCGCGAATCGACAGACAAAAACAGCGAGCCGAAAATGCAAATTGCACACTTAGTTACATAACGAATATAACGATGATGACGCTGGAAGTGAAACGGTGAGGGGTTGCTGAGGTAATTCAAGTCGTCGAAGACGAATTTGTTATTCGAAACTTTCCACCCCCGCATTCGGCCGCCCCCGAGCTGCATTCGCTCGCCATTTTCGCGCACAATAATAAATAATTCGCGGCATTTTCGACGGCGCACATTATACGCCTAACTAATGCACACCGTTTCATCCGGCGCGGCGTTGGTTGAAGCGGCACATTACGCAAATATGCGCTCATCAAAAAATCAAAAAAAAAGTTTTTGTTGCAAAACTTCTAATGAACCCACCCGCAAATGTGACATCACCTCAAATGAGCTCCCCTGACAATAAATTGGCCGATGAACACCCGCGCATTTGGAATAGTTGAAAGATTCTAGTGCGTTGCCACATTTTAATATTTAAATTTTAATAAAACTTTCTGCACGCTGCCTGAACTCTCATAGTTTATGATTGCGCATTTTTCTGTTTATGTCTTCGTTCGTGCCCCAGCTTCAGTCAGACAACATTTTGCTACCTTGAAGGCGGAAATTTGCTTCTGCCTCTAAGAATTTCATAATTTCCTCAAAAAGATAAATATACATTTTCATTTTCATATCAACTTGGAGCGCATAATATTATTTTTCGAAAAAATCCATGATATTAACTTTTATTGCATTTTTTGTTCTCCGTTACAAATATGAATAGTTCTCACACAATTGCGAATTCGTGCGAACTTTTTAATATTCGCGAAGATCATAAACTCTTTGATTTTCATTCGTTTTCATTACGGAAACGTGCGCTCCCTGCGAGTTCGTAAACTTTTACGGATGCGAATGCACGTTTATTGAAGTAACTCATGACAATTTTCACTTTTCATTGTTGTTTATGTTTATTTGCATAGCCCATAAAAATGATGACAGCATTACACCTCGCATTTTATTGTTGTTTAAGATCCTCTCATTTTTGTTTCGTTTCAATTCATCCCAACAAAATGTGTACTCGAATATTCGAAAATGGTAAATCCCGGAATAGAAAACAAACTCGATGGAATTCCATTCTGCAGTTACCACAAATGTTGAAATTGTGTCGCCATTGATAAACATTGACGGCAGTTGAGTGGAATTAAACGCGCCAGACCAACAGACAATATTTGCGCACATCGAGGAGCACAGAGTGTATCCTGCGGGACTCCGATGTCTGCTTCTCGTTCCTTCTTCCGAACGTCATCCTTGTCGTGCATTAAACTTTCATGCCTAATAATCTGGCTGAAGTGCAAGTGCATCGTGTGCAGCAAGGTTTTACTCTCGCTGATGTCGAATGTAAACAATTCGTCGATTCGTCTGAATGCATCCCTTTGGAATTTCCTCAACTTCAAACTTCACTCACAGCGTGCACATTCGCTCACTCTGTGCGCCGAAATATTGAACCAGGGCGAAATTGAAACTCACTCAACTTGCAATTCTGCCTCACATGGCAGCGCGTATGGAGTGTATCGACACAATTTGCAAATAGATTTGTGATGTGAGATGTTTTGTTTTTCATGAGCATGCATTGAAATTCTTGTAAAAGAGGATTGAAAATTGTATCATAATAGATTTTCAAAATCAATTTGCAAACAGTAGTTTTCTATTCAGATTGGGTAATCAGCAAATCTTCAATTTTGACATTAAAAAAATTAAAGAAAATTTACAACAAAATTTCCTTCTTCTTGTTTTTTTGAAAAGTTTTATCCAAGTTCATTATTTCATCTTACTTTAGCAGACTTATCTTGATATAACAAATCATAAATTACAATTTTGCAAATTACTCTTAACAGCATCCATTGATAATTATCAATCTTGAAAATATATTTGCAACCAAGCAAAATATTACACAACTATTTTTCTAACAACATTTCTACTAAAAATCCTTCTTGTATGTTGCTTTATGATCATATACGACTACATGCACTGAAAATGCAAAATTCCTCCGGCGGCGTTTGTATATTTTCCGCCGCTCACTTTAAACGTCGACGTCGATGCCGGCGGTCGTTGTCGAGCTCTAAAGTGTCGTATTCGTGTCGGATGCCGCTTCAGCCGCCTCCCGCTTTTGCCGCCCCACTGATTGCGCTCTGATACACCTCCCGATCTTCCCGATATTTGTCCCGGTTTATGTGCGAGCGCACTGGATGCAAATCATTCGCTGGCAATAAATGTTCGTATGAGTGAGCTGTGCTGATATAGTCTCGGATTTTAAGGTACATTGAAATGCAATTTAACCGTTTTGTTTCCTCGCCGCCCCCGATTTTCACGCCATCGATGGCGTGCTATTTATTGGCATTCGACAATATTTGTTGACGTGTTCGTAAATCATAGTATCTTTAGAATATAAACAAGTATATGTTAAAGTTTCGTTATTACAACCTGATGTTGCACTTTTTAAAAAAATTAATTTTTTAAGATGCAATCTGATACAATTAATTTTTGGTTTTGATTTTGATTTTCACTATAAAAATTATATACCAAAATTTATCAACATTTTATATAGTTTTCTCTGAACATTACTTCATCTTTATGTATTTTCCTGGATTATTTCCTATACATTTTCATTTCGACTGGAATATCTTCTGCTTCCTGGTTGCTGGTTACTAACAAAATATTGACTCGAAGCATTAACGCCGTTCGTCAGCTATCAAATCGACATGTGGCCAGCGCTATAATATTTCATTTCATTGCGTAAAACTAAAGCTGCAGCTAAAATAACCAGGCTTAGTATATCCAGCCTACGTTACGTCACTTCCCGTCCACTAATCGCGAGGACTCGTCGCGAATAATTCATATTCACCACGATGAGGGAGTTTACACAAGCGAATGGACGCGTGCATGCTACGTGAATACACAAATCTACTATGAAATTCTTATTGAAACATCCCCGAAAAGTACTCAAATTCCTCGGGGATTCCCCCGTGGCTGTTATCCAAACCAAAGTGTATAGTATCTAAACGTGAGAACGAATCAAATAATTTCGTAGTTCTTCCTCCTCCCTTGATGACCGAACTTGTGTAAACCTCAACCCTTGATTGCCCATGCAACCTCCAACATGAAATATTACTTAGCCTCAGCTCCAAGCCAATTTAATTTATTGCACATCCAGATACATTTGCATTCACGTTCCCGTTGAAGAAGCGGTTCTTCGGGAGCACATGTAAACAATGGGGGAGTGAGTGCACTCGATACAAGTCGTAGGGGGCTGCAAGTTGATGATGATGATGATGATCGTCAAGAGTTGATTGCCGTCTGAGAATTTTAGGGGCGCGGGTGCATTAACATTAATTTGCATCCTCTTTTTTATCTGATCCAACAACAAGCTTACGATTGCATCGTCTAGTTGCACACTTAAGATTATGTCTGATAAGAGGCTCAAAATGTTTTTACCCTCTTTACGAAATCTTGCATTTTTAATGTTTTCATCATTTTTCATTGTGTAGCGTATTCCATTTAATGAATAATTGCAATCGGTGTGTAATAAAAATTCCGCCTTCTTAGAAACTAACTTGATTAATAGACCAGAGCAACTTAGTTTTTCCCCTTGATTTCTCGATCGCACACCAATATCTTTGTACTAGTGGTGCATCCCGAAGGAAGTGCACCACTGCTGATGATGCAAGAAATTAAATTAAGCTTCCAACTTTATCTTCGTCTCTCGCTTTGCTGCTGGTTGTCTTCGCCTCCAGGAATTCAATTTCATGCTGATTTTTTGCCTTGTTCCATGCTCCTCGTCCTCGATATTTTATTACTTTTGCTTATACACAAACGTCAGCAGATTTCCTCTCTTCCTTCTTTCTACTACTCCAAAAAATTCTCATCGATTGTATATTTCTTGATCGATGAATTCCTATTAGCAATTAATTTAGGGTCCCACAATGAACAATAGTTGCGACTATCAAATCATCATTTAGTTAGAGTTAATTAGCGTGCAGATGATTGTTTAACTATTCTAATGATGGCTTAGCAATTACTCGGTTGTATTGCAGAAATGCACAATTAACGCAGCTGAGCGTGCAAATGCATGGTTCGCTCTTGACGAACTTATTAATCATTAATGTTTTTCATCATCATTTCGGCTGCACTTTGGGCAAACTAATGCGCGGATTAGCCCCTTACACTTCAGTGCGCACTCCGTATTTTCCTGGCCGGAGTTGGTGTGCATCGTGAGGGAAACTTTTTAATTAACTTACACATTTAGACCTGCATTTATTACCTACCAACACACGTTCCTTCGTCCGGAGTATCTGCACAACGTCTATGTACGCATCTTTTGCAGGATACTTGTTCGGAATCCGTCTTGTTACAATAAGCATTTTCCGAATGCAAACCGGCCGAAGACAAGGGCGAAATTTTATGGCTTGCCGAGTTATTTGTAAAGTAGTTCAACTCGTCCTGTTCCATTCCCGTCACCAGGACTCTCGTCCACATCCCTGGCGGAGTCTGTGGGAGCCAATTGCTTGGAGATTGCGAATTGCGAATACATTTCAACTTTTAACTATTTCAACCTCACCGAAACTTTTCCGCCATGAATATCCCATCGAGGATAATGCTGATGATGCTTCATCCGGCGCGCGTCCTCTCTTATCTGTATTGTGAGTCCTTGGAGCGTCTTAACTCGAGAAAAGTACGTTTAAGCCGTTGAAAATACGATTTTAATGCGTTTACACTCAGCCGTCATCATCATCATCATCATAAATTCTTATTTGGTACCATTTTATAGGATATTTTTCCGGATTGTTATTATTAGTTTCATTTCATATCCATGTTTTTATGATCAATTTTCAAAGGTAGAATTTTTAGATGATTAGTTTCAAATCAGATAAAAGGGTAAAATCAAAAAGTCTGGAGTTTTTCTTGTAACAATGGATGAAAAATCTCATCCAGTCACTCACTTCCATTGAAATCATTCGGGATCTGTAGATCGGTATCGCAAAACATGGAGAGCTCTTTGGAGAAGTCCCAGCCAAACGATGGAAGGAAAAAAGTACTGCTGGCACGACAAAATTCAAGTCGTGTGAAATGATGCCACCAGAGACAGAAAAACTCGAGCGTAACTTATGTGAGCTATTACTCAATGTACAGCAACACTTTTAGTCCCACTTTACTCAGATTTTTTACAATTTCTTGCTAGTTTCATCTAAAATCACCTTCTAACTCGAGACAACTTAAACCTTACTAATTATCCTTAATTTTGCAATTTATCACCTCAATCATTATTCTTTATCTCTAAAATTTTAATCATTTTTGACCATCATGGTTGGTTAATTGGATTTACATTAGACGTGACAAAATTGCCATCAACTCAAAACTTTTCCACTCTTACAACTTTTGCAACTGTCGTACATTCACCCTTGTTATGTTCTAATGCCAAATGGCCACATTGGCGACATCCACGTGAAAAAGACACTCATGCACACGTGCAGCCTTTAACGGCCGGTAATAAATTTCCATTTGCAACTAATATAAACGCCTGGAACAACACCCATCCAGAAATCCCATGCTTCCCACTGCATCACCTCCTCTTTTCCATCCTGTCGCCACGTATCGATGTTGGGAGTGGATACACCGCCACCAGTTAAGCCAGCCAAGCAATACGCACTAATTTTCTAGTGAGTGATCCCAGAAAATATCATCCCTAAAATTCCCCATCAACCACCAACCCATCTTCGAACACACAAATGTTATCTATACCTCAAGAAATGGTTTCTATTATTCAACGATAAAATCACATTTGTGATAATTCTTTGTAATTTTTGCATCTTGTATTTTTGCAATTTTGCAATACACGTTACATATTTATGATACCGCAAGGGGGCGTGAATGCATTGCATGGAATAGTCGATGCGTACGAACGAAAATGTAAATGCGACTATAATCCCCTGGCATTAACAGAGTAATAGTAATAATCTTGATTGCAATCCGCAATAAAGCGATATACGAGGCTGGCCATAAATACACATTAGCGGTTTATTTAAAGACGCAGCGCGGATTCGCATTAGCGCGTGTGTACAATATGCGATTATAGAATTTGCGCGAGAAGGCGAAGGACCGAAACGAACGGGGCACACGCACCACGTCCCTAATGGGCCACAGGCTGGGAATCATCCCTTTCAGTATCATATGCGATGCTTAGACTTTACGCCCTCATATGCGTTATTAAACGCATATTAATTCTTCCATGAAGACAATATCCAAGATGGTTTGTATATGCGTGGGGGTGAAGACTGAAAAGGTTCTGGTTTTGTATGAAATAGAAGATGTTTGCTTTGTTTCTTCGTGGCCCATCTTTCTTGGATGTGTGTATCTGTTTTTGTGGGATTTGCAAGTTGTTGGATTGGATGAGTGGATTTGTTGAGTATATATCTTATGGTTCCCTTTTTCCCTAAAGTCTTTCTGGGATAGAGAGACTTGTAAATGAATATACATAGACTTTCAAAGAAAATCTACAGAATCTTCTGTGTAAATCAAAGTTTACTTTTCGTCCTTATGTTTGCAATATTGCAATTTTTCATAGTTGAAGGAAAATAAGATACCAACGTAAAATTCGTACTTTTAATTTGTGATAGGCCCAGATTTTCCAGAACTTTTTAATTGCTAATTTAAAATCTATTTAATTTCGTATTGATTCTCAAAATTATTTTGCATATTCAACAAAATTAATAAAATATGAATATTCAATTTGAAAATACAAAATATTTCAGCCCATCCCATGTGAACCATTAATTTTTGTTGCATATGAATTTCTCGACAATTCGCCGAATTTAAATGCACATTGAATCGTTGATTTATTAATAGCACATTGCAGTTCGCTTAACTGTCGGCAGACAGACATACAGAACGATATAATGACAGCATTTAAATGTCAACATATGAACGCACGAAGCAAACACTCGATTCACCCATCCAGACAGACCATTCATCCGGCACATTAAAACCCATAAACATTGATGGAAGTCACTGCTCATTGCACCAACTCTGTATATTGCACAAATAAACCAAAGACTCCCTGGAAGATGTTTTTCGTCGCATTTTCCTACCACTCTCACGCGCAGTTAGCGCCCATTTTATGTTCCTCGTAAATTTCGCGACGAATTTTTCATTTCATTGTCTGCATCATCAATATTAAGTTTTACTGACTTCCAGAATGATGCACTTAAATTTATACCATGAAAAACAACCAAAAATCTTGGAGATGTTTTAAAATTGCTACCTTAAAATTGCAATCATTCTGTTATCAATATTTGCGCACGATTAGATAAAACGCGTTAGCATTCGAATTTGGAGGATTGCTATTGAACTTAATGGGGTGGTATCCTTCAGTCCAGCTCGGATGGTTGGTGTTGATCCGTCCGCATAAAGAGAGATCACATTGGCATTAGCATATTAAGCCCTTTTGTCGACATCCGACTTCCGATAATGTTGCGATTGCAGTGCATCGCTGGGGCGACAGCAATTTCGCATTAGATTCGCGTTGCAGGCAGGAAAATACTGCGGGCGTAATGGTCGCTCGCAAAGGGGTGGCTAAAGAGCTATGATTGCACGATTGCACCCCCGGGCTGATATTACAGCCCCCTCAACAAACGCAACTCTGTATGCGAACTTGCGAAGATCGCAAATGATTTGCGCACGGGATTTGGCACGATGTCCACAAACGTTTCGTTACCATTAGGATTAGTGGGATCTGTAGGGATCTATCGCATGTGTAATTTAGATTTATCGAGGTCATTTGAGTTTTAAAAACTTGAATCATAAATCTTTATGTTGGATTTGAATTGAATATTTAATTTCACTAAAATTGTGTTCATTGTGACATCTATCGGTTCGCAATTCCTTTATACCATTACAGAGCTCCAAGTTTTCCTCTTTAACTTCATAGATGTCCTCATCATGCAAAAATTACATTTTGCTTTTTTCTTTCATTTTGCTTTTAATACCAATTATAATATTATTTTCAATTTAAAATATTGATTTACGGTTATACTTCATGATAATACTTCCAGAAAATATAGAAGTTTATTTTATTTAAAAGCCAAGAATTTCTTTTTAGCCATAGAGGTCACTACCATGTCAAATACATCTATAATTCTGAAATTTAAATTTTGCAACACAAAGTTAAGTAAACTTTCACTTCATCTCACGATGCACAATTAGGAAAAATGTCATAATGCGTCAATATTGACCACATAATTGGCACTTTGCAATTTCATGCATGCATAGGCATCAAGTAATTGGACTCTCGTTGTGATGCAATGCAAAATAGAAATTCGTCTTTCATCTATTCTGTGCTCTGCAGTGCATCAAGTGTGACGCATACAAAAGATGCAAAAAAAAACAAGCAAACAACACTTTTATCAGCAAAATAAGCGTAGTATGTAGTTGTGCGCTGAATTCTGTTTGTAAATGCATTCTAATCCCGTGAATTCATTAACAATTGCTAATTCTTGCATGTTTAAAATCAATACGCGATGTTGAATCAACTCCTGACTAATAACGACTATTAATAGTGCAATTATGTGATCATCACAGGTGATAAGGATATAAAAATATTCAATGATTCGGTGCTCACGTTTAAACTCATCTCAATGACGCCAGAATAATTGGCCGTAAGAACGTATGTACATCGATTACAGGTACTTTGCGGTAGTCACCTTGACACATTGCAAACGAAGATTCAACGAAATTAATAGACGAGTGAGAAAAATGAAGACGAACAAGTGTGTGTTTTGCAATTTTACCGGACACCAGATCGTGATTTATTAGTCATTGATGATTGATGTGGAGGATAATGAAAAACACTGTAAGTAGTAAAACTTCAAGTTCAACCAGCGATAGCTATATTTAGTGTTAAGGAGCATAAAATGAAAGAAATTAGTTAAGTAATTCATGCAAAACTCCTGAGCGTGACGAAGAATAACAATGATGAACTAAAATAATAGGAACAAGATTATTTATTACTTCATTTAGTAACGCGTCCTTTTGCGCATATCGGAACAATGTGATTGAATGCAAAAAGCATTGAAATTAAGCAAGCCGTTAAATTGACTAATGTTTTACAGGTGCAATCAACATTTCACCTTCATACAATTAAAATGTCGATTCGATAGCAAATCCGCGATTGGATGAATCTCGAGGTCCGAAATTTGCGGTATTTCGTAGAATAAAAAATTGAAATTACGTACTGTGTATAATTACAAAGAAGTGAATAGATCCTCTCGTTTGTCTAGAAATGTGGTGGTGGTTCCTCCATGGAAAATTATTGCAAGTATAATAAATATTCGTACGAGGAGGATGAATTGTATGCTTATATTAGCTTTACTGATTTCAATATTTGTTGTTGCAAATTGCGTCTCCAGGTGACTATATTAACGTTGGTATTAATAAATTAGTAAATATTTACAATAATATTCATAGTCCAAATAATATTTATTTATAAATAGGTATGTGCTCCAGCAACTTCTGATTAAGGATATATTAACAGTTTATTTAATAAATTCATGTAAGTACAATTATATTTCTAGAGTCTATGTCAGATTTACTAAAACTTAAAAACAAAATTTTATAATATCTAGGTCACTTTGAAGGAACTTTTCGCAACACAATTAAGCTATAAATTATAATTAATGGAATGAAACCAAATATTCAATTGAATGAGTTTAGCAATAACCACTGCAACATACGAAATCAATTCCATTAATTCAAGTTGACATATACAATTGTTTGAAATGATTGGAAATGGGCGCCAAAATATTTATTAAAATTAGTTCTAATAACTGAATTATCAACAAGGAAGTTGCCCCCCACGCTCTTTATGATATCACTGAGAGTAAAATATAATATAATGCAAAGTACAAAGTACCAAACATTTAGTAAAAAAAATCCATTACAGTGCAATATTTAATCGTCAATAGAGCCACATTGTTCTTTGAAAGTAGCCTGCTCACTGAAAATATTGTGTGAAAATGATGCATTTTGATGTGTAAAACAAATAATAGATAACAACTTACTGTGAAATATTTGTTTAAATACATAAGTTTTCCATTGTTTTTTTCGACTAAATCTATTCACAATGAGAGAAAAAGGTTACATTTGTTAACGTTTTGGATTAACTAGAAGCAAGTAAGTTTCCAATTTTATTAATTTTAAATTTAAAAGTTTGCTAATCAGATCATTGATTTAAATACTGGCATTTGCAATTATATTTTAACTAAAGTTGTATTTATTTTACTATTGAGTGCATATTCATATAAAGTTAGATTGAATCATGGATATTTCAAGGTTAATTTTTTTTTTATTCTTGAACTAAATTCTTAACTATTCAAATGTTTCAAACACTTTCAAGTAATAAAACTAAATTGAAACATAATTGGTCCAATTTTCTTGCAACGTCAATTGCGTTCAATTTAAACATTGCAAATATCTGTTATCATACTTAGTTTAACAACGAAAATTGCAAACAATATCAAATGTTCAAAGCAACTTAAAAAAAATTACTACAACATTGAATTACAAGCTCTATAATTTAAGGAATCAATGCCGAAATTAATGAAGGTTTCTTCAGGTAAATTTTGATTATAGCCTATCACTAATGAATGAAGATTTTGACGGCTATTATGTGAAAAGTTTGTTCGATATACCATACACCAAGTGTATGTTTGGTGTCAATAGAATAGCTTTCATTCAAACAGCATTCATCATTCAGTTTGTCAGCCTAACACACAGACTTTTCATTGGTAAACCATTTAATAACACCAACATTGACGTCGGGATTATATTTCATTATGTCTGGAATCTCATATGGAATTTTTTGCGACCGACTCACAATTGTTGCTATTTAAGCTGGATACAATATTTTGACCAATTAGACTCGTTTCGTATTTATGCCGGGACACATTTGTTCATTACACGCATAAATAGTTATCAAATATTTAGATGTTCCCATTCTGAATGTCAATTAAAAGCTGACAGTCAGTTATGGGCATTAATTAGAAATGTGATACGAAGTATAGTGTGGGAACTCTAGATGAACTCGGGCAGCAATTCGAAAATAGGAAATATTGATTCGTTGATTAACGCTGAATTAAAATTGCAGTGGTCCCAATGACAACAGTATGAACGCATTGGTCCTTGATTTGTGCACTAGTCGGCTAAATTTAGGACAAAAATTAAAGTGGACCATGGTTGTTTCGTAATTAAATTTATTTTTAAGCCGATGCGACACCAATGAAAATGAAAATTTAGAAACAGCTAGTAGAAAATGCAATTACAAACGATTCGAATTAATTAGAATTTTTAGGGATTCCCCCGATTCGTTCTCATTTAATCAAGGCATTGTATTACCACATCCGTAATATTTGATTCCGCACTTAATCAAAAAAAATATTTTTCCCAATGATAAACCCAAATGGATATTTTGCATTGTAGATAAAATCGCGACCAGACTCAACTTCATGCTGACATTTCACGTTTGGATTTGGCTGCTTCCCGCTTGCCTCCAGCCTTCCAAGGATTTTGATCCTGAACCAAACACCCCCAATCATACCATGCGTACCGTGTCTCTTCCAGACAGGATGAGGAAATGCAATCCTCCCATGAAGGACTCTCTGTATGGATGCTCTTCGGCAGAGCTAGCGCGCGCGCAACTCGTGATATCGACGTCCGTGAGAGCGTTTCTCTCGTTCGTCCTCGTCGAGTGCACCCTGCACATCACATCGTCCTGGCGCTCGTCCTTTCCAAATCGCAGCTGTACTCGAACCGGATCGCATCGCATGCACACAGAACGAACGAACGCTCGCAGCGTCGCGACGGCCGGCGTCGTTGTGCTCCCTCGCATCCCCCAATCCTTCCCCTCATCCTGCTTCGTCCTGTAAACACATACAGCACATGCTGTTGTTTTCCTGCACGTAAGACGTCGAAGATAACGGATCAGGATAGCACGCCATCCGCGACGGAATTGAGTTATCAGTGCTAATCACTTAATTGGGAATTCGTTAATAATTTCGCGTATAGTGATGTAAAATTGATATTGCGAACGTTTGCGAAGATACTTACGAAAAGGAGAGGGAACGTGGTCGCACGTAGTCCTGGCAACTGTTCGGAGGACGAACGGTAGTTTTTGTATTATGGATGAAGGTGCATCATGAGCCTCTCACGAGATTTAACCGACTGCTATTTTACAACGTCTCGCCAACGACCGAAAGGCATTGTGAGTTTTTATCCTGGTGTGGAATTTGAACGGCGGGCGCAATTTCTCATTAAAATTTTACGATATTTTTATTTACCGCAGGGATTCCTCATTCAATAAACACATCCGCATCTTTACACTTCATATAGAATTGCAATTTTTTCCATATGCATTTTCTGATTGGATTTTTCGTCTTGTTGCAGGAGGACAAGGAGAATGCACTCGTTAACGAAGATCCTGCAGAATCGCTCGCCTGGTTTCTACTTGATCCTGATGGTTCCAATGATCCTTACTTGCTGCTTCTACCAGTATGGCGCATTGCGAACCAACACCGAGCTGCTCTTCCATTCCAATAGTAACGTTTTAATTTTCCTATCAGATCCAAAGATTTACAAGAAAGAATGAAACTTCAAAAACCGTTAAATTCACTTTAATTGAATTGGATAATAGTCTGGTGAATTAAAATCATAAAAAATTAATAAATGTATAATCGATTAATAATTTATATTGACATTTGTTTAATGTTTAGGTGAATATTTAATATATACACCACAGTGCCAACTGCCAAATGTAGATCCTTGGAGTTCAGAGGCGAAGAGGTTCTACAAGAAGCACAGCTACGTGTCTTGTTCATCACAAGCACTCCTTTCGAGAATCGTCCTCAGCAAGAACAAAACCGTTGCTACATTAGTCATCGATAAGGGAATGATACCAAAATATTCAAAGGACGGAGTTACATGCTGTGTGAGTGATGTAAATCGTGGAAGCGGGAAGGATATCGACAATAAAATTAAGTATGTTTCATTTTCCCTGAAATTTCCATTATGTTTTCGAAATATATAGGTCCCCAATGCATGAATATTAATTAAAACTAATGCAAACGCACCCTTTATTGGCACAACGCAATTAGCTACGTAATCCCTCCGGATGCAAATTAATTAATTAATGTTTCTTCCGCAGATATTCAAAGTGCCGCCCCATTAAAGACTACACTGCGATAATATCGAGCGACCTTCCAACAAGGGTCACCTGCCAAAGCAAGAAGAAAAAGAAGGAAGTATACAAGAATGTCCACATGCCAATTGCAATAACTCCTCCAATCCTGGAAAAACAACGCCGTTTCAACTCGTCTGCACGTCCCCTCAGCGTTGTCATCATTGGAATTGATAGTATATCTCGTCTCAATATGATACGAACAATGCCTAAAACCCGTGACGCGTTACTCAACGACCCTGACTGGATAGAATATAAAATCTACCATAAAATAGACGATAATACATTCCCGAATTTAATGGCGATGCTCACCGGATTCAGTTCCTCTCAGGCATACGACAAATGCAACCCAAAGAAATTCGCAGGTTTGAATAAGTGCAATTTCGTCTGGAATCATTACCGAGCACGAAATTACGTAACAGCCTACGCTGAAGATTCCGGCCACATATCAACCTTCAACTTCAACAAGTACGGTTTCAATGATACCCCAACTGATTATTACATGCGTGCTTATCAACTTGCATGTAACGACCTCTCGAAGAAGAGCGTCGATGGAATGCGGTACTGTACGGGGCCGGAAATGGACGCAGAACGCGTATGGCGACTGGCCAAGGATTTCCTGCAAGTGTACAAGGAGCATCCGTATTTCGGCTTCTTCTGGATGAACAGCTTCAGCCATCAGGAACTGAACTCGCCCACGAGGCAGGACAGTCGAGTGCATGAGCACATGCTGGAAATCAATGCAACAGCATATGAGAATGCCGTGGTCATCTTCCTCAGCGATCATGGCTTGCGTTTCGGCAAGATTCGCACCACGTTCACGGGGTATCTCGAGGAACGACTGCCGTTCTTCTTCGTGCGTTTTCCTCGCTGGTTTCAGGAGCGCTTCCCCGAAGAGTATCGCAACATTCAGCTGAACCGCGAGCGCCTCGTGACGCCGTACGACCTGTACATGACGCTGCAGGAGATTTTGCAGCTCTCGGGGTTCGCGAACCCGGTGCGCCCGGCCGAAGGCTGTCCCAATTGCCACTCGCTATTTGCACCCGTCGATATCAATCGCTCCTGCGAGTACGTAAACATCACGGCGCATTGGTGCACGTGCTTGAATTATCATCGCGACGACGCGGATGGCGCGCTCGCGCAGCAAGCTGGTCATCTGCTACTCGACCAGGTCCAGCAGATCATCGACGAACGCAATGCCACAGGTAAATGCGTCCGATATCAGATGGGGCGCGTGGCGCACGTCTACAGATCGATGTGCTACGATGGCAGCTTCACGTGCCCGGAGCACTTCATGATCGTTTCGATCGAGACCAAGCCGCAGGTGATTTTCGAAGCCACCGTCAAAGTGCGTTGGTTGGCGAAACCGCATCTCGATTCTACGGGTGCATTGCAGACACAATCAGTCGATATGCAAATGTACACCGGTATCAGTCGACTGGACAGTTATCATCATACCGGTCGATGTACGCACGATTCGTACTTAAAACTGCTGTGTTATTGCAAATGAGGCTTCTACTTAAAATTAGGTGCTGATTAAAGTCCGCAAGATGTACAAATTGCACCATAGATGGCCGAAAAGTACTGACTCGTTTTTTACTATGGTACATTTGGAAGGCTTGAATATTCCGATATATTTATGTATTATGGGTCGGAGATAAAAGTGAAAGAACGTGATGGGAACGTTAACATATCCCGAGCAAATATTTATACTTATTACGTTGAATACATATAGACACCACGAGGGAAAAGTAGCTAATAATAAAGCATACTGTGTGCCAAATATTAGAAATGTTCTAATATAAGTAGAAATACTTCTAGAAATTTGCTTTACAAAATGCGGCATTTATGCAAATGACTACGATAACACAAGTCATTATTTTTTAAATGTATTTTATGAATGCAAAAATTAGCTGCTGTTAATTAGCACTGTGACTGAACTCATCGTGCTGCATATTATTAGAACCAAATGGTCGCATGTATACCCAGAAATAGGCATTCCTATAACGAGTAGAGTATAATTTGGTTGGATTGCAAACGGCAAAACACACATGGTTTTGCACGCACAACAGCCAGTTTCATTTTGCATATGGCAGAAATACCATTGATAAAATAGCCGTATGAAATCCGATATAAATATTACAGAAATCCAACTGTGCATTCAATACTCACCGAAACATTGAACAAAAAACAATGAACAATGTGCACGAAATAAACAAACAATTCGACGGCGTATATTGCAAGGTGAAACGAAGTGGAGAAACGCAAAATTTTATTGCAATCTGATTACGTACACGTCCATGTACATCGCACCCGACCAGACCATAATCAAACCGAGTGAACTTGAATGATGGTGCTGATAAAACATAAATCTCGAAAACCAATCATTATTGTTATTCTATCAATATGCATATTGACCTATGTCGTAACAATGTGGTTACCGATCCAATGGAAAACATTTACCGATGAGGATTTATACTATGCACAAGGTATGAAAGAATTCCTAAGTAGATATATGTTTAACTCGCTACTTTACAGGTGACTACTTAATTGACAACCGAAAGTGTCGCATTTTCAATATTAACCCATGGAATCCGGACGCTAAAGCAGTCTACGCAAAACGGCCTCCATACAAATGCTCAACGAAGGATGATTTGTCTGATATCTACCTTACGGACAATCACACGCGTGCTTACATCAAGATCGACGAAAACCGAGTGCCTCAATACACGAATTTTGAAATCTCGTGCTGTGCCAGCAATGTGACAAGGAAGCAAACTCCTATTGGTGGCTATAATGATAATGATATCGAGTAAGTAATTTATCTGCAATTGTTGTCAATATATTTTCCATTTCATTAACAACGAATTATGTTTTTTAGGGTGAGCAACTGTATACCATTTTATCCGACACACAACGAAATTCAAATATCTAACGAACATCCGACATTCGTAAGTTGCAAAAACTATCTGAATCAAAACGTTTATCAAAATATTCACATGCCAATTGCGATGAATGCCAAAATAAGCCCGAAACTACGAAAATCCAATATTAAACAGCCATTAAGCGTTCTTATCATAGGTATTGATAGTATTTCACGTTTAAATATGATCAGAACATTGCCAATGACCAGAGAGTTTCTTGCCAATGATCCAACTTGGTTAGAGTACAAAATATTCCAAAAAATCGGTGATAATACTCTTCCGAATTTAATGGCTATCCTTACCGGTTATAATATGACCCAAGCGAAACAAAAATGCGGTGTGTTTCAACATGGTGGTAAAGATAATTGTCCATTTATTTGGAGAGCGTTTTCAAAGCGTGATTATATCACAATGTATTCAGAAGATCTTGCCACGATATCCACCTTCAACTATGAAAATTCAGGTTTCGATAAACCTCCTACAGATTATTATACGAGGGCATATCATATGGGATGTTCTAAACTATTAGCAGGAAAATCAATCGATTACACTCCCTTCTGCACCGGTAGTCTATCAGATGGGGAACGTGTTTTACGTTTAATCCAAAGTTTTGCGCAACTTCATCAGTCCAATTCGTATTTCGGTTTCTTTTGGATGAATAGCTTTAGTCATGAAGATGTAAACTTGCCAACCCGTATGGATGAAACTGTGAAAAATTACATAAAGAATATTACCAAACAGGCTGAAGAAAATTGCGTTATCATATTCTTAAGCGACCATGGCATGCGTTTTGGCGCAATACGTAATTCACTTACTGGTTACATTGAAGAGAGATTACCTTTTTTATTTATGAAATTTCCTAAATGGTTTCAAACTAAATACTTCGCAGAGTATCAAAATTTAAGAAGTAACACTGAGAAAATGGTAACTCCATTTGATATTCATATGACGCTGCAGGACATACTTACCCATGCTGATTCTACCTACAAAAGTCGTCCAGCAATGGGTTGTCCAAAATGCCATTCGTTAATGCAACCTATAAACTTACAACGGTCATGCCAGGATGTGAATGTAACTGAGCATTGGTGTACTTGTGCTCATCTTGATGAATTAAATCCGCAAGAAGATACAACTGTTTATGAAGCTAGCCAAGCGGTTGTTGCTAAACTCAACGATATATTATTGAAGATTGATGTCAATAAAGATTGTCATACTTTTCAATTCGACCACGTCATTAAAGCATTTCGTACAGATAACGAGCTGTTGGTCATTTTACTTCAAACAAAACCGAAGGCTAGTTTTGAAGCAACAGTTCACGCCAAAAAAATGAAGGTATATACGGGAATTAGTCGGTCAGATATTTATAAGTTTACTGCTGCCTGTACCAGTAATGTAAGTTTGAAACCATATTGTTATTGCAAGAATACGAATATAACAATGCCTTAAATTAATTAATTTAACAATCGAATAATTTTCAATTGGGAAAGGACGTATCCAAACTGTTGCTTTTTTGTTTTGAAAAGTTTCAAATCAGTCAACGGTTTTTCAGCGTTATTTATCTTAAGTTGCAAATTCTTGAAATATTTTTGTTAATATTATGTATAAATAAATATATAAAACTTATAACCGGCAACTTTAAGCAACATAGGGCACAAGCAGTAGTCTAATATAGTATTGTATAAACAATTCATTACTATAATTTCATTATGTTATAATGTAAGTGATAATTTTTCACATTTATAATCTGGCATGTTTTTGTGGACTCAGTTTCACAAATATGGAATTCTTCAAGCTGCCAGGGACATTTTTAAGAAATCTCCAAGCAGTGTGCACATCTGCAACAATCCGTAAGGTATTATTTGACAATTTATTTTAATAATTACAATATGTTATGATGTCTTAATTTTTTTTATTATAGATTCTTCTATGTTTTGATGGAGTCAGCATCACAAATATGGAGAAGTTTAAGCTGCCATGGATATTTGAGAAGCATCTCTGAGCAGTTTGGACTCTTGTAGTAGTGTGTTAAGGTATTGTTTTAACATTTTATTACTATAAATGTATTATGTTATAATGTATGTCATTCTGCTTTATATGGTCTCGTTTAAATCATTAGTGTAGTGCATTGTTTACATAGATGTGGTGTGATCTTTGACAATTTGTAGCTGTATTGTCTTTTGTTGTAGCCCTTTTTCCTTGTTTTGCTTTTCTTATTAAATTTAAAATTTAATTCTCAGATCTTCCTTACTTTCTTTTCTTTATACTTTGTCTTGATCATTTTCCGAGTTATGCTCGAGGCAAGAGCAGAACCAATCCGAGGCGGGAGTAAAAAAGCACATTACGCCCGCGCTTTAAAACTTTGCAAGGGGGTAATAAAAACCATAGATAAAAACCAACCCTCATCGGATGTGGTGTACAATGAGGGAATAAAGTAACTCCTTTACTCCACACAAGTAGCGGGAATAAAGTTCGTACTTTACTCCCTCCATGTATAGTCCGTCCGATGATTATTGGGTTTTATAACCCCCTGGCCAAGCCACTTTATTCCCTCCGCACTCAAAACTTATTTCCTTTTACAGTAGTACGTACGTCGTTGATTGAAATTTCGATCGCCGTCACGGACGCCATTTTCCCTGGAGGTTACAATGTTCACCTATCACCATTTGTGCTACATGTTTTCATCATAGTAAGTAAGTAACTAAACTTTTCATTATATTTCTTCTTACAGAGCCATCAAGGATTTTGTGTCTGCCACATTTTGGGAGGAAATGGAGATGGATGGATGCAGGATGCAGTGGCCTTGTACAAATATTCCTGTAAGTGCGATAAGTAAATTAACATTGAATTTTATTACTT
>JARJDZ010000881.1:0-10118 GCA_030264555.1 Aleochara sp. GC000083
CCAACAATTTCCGTCATAACTTCGAGGAAATTTTATGGACATTTCTTTTTACATGCGAGTAATTAAAAATGCGCGTTGTTCGAGTTGTTCGCTGCAATAAAAGTAACGAATTGTTCTGTTTTTTTTTATTGAATTTTTACAGAAAATTAAATATTCAAAAACCACCGAGTTTTTGTATTCTCCCTTGGGAAATTTAAATTTTCATTGTAGTTAATATTTTTAATTATTGAGACATTTGATGGATCGAAAATTTCATCAAATATTTTAATGCAAAAAAATGCAAATATCTGGATGAGGATTTGTTTTATTTTTTCTATCCTTGTTCATATTATTATTTGTAATAATTTTTGATGATTGAGGATTTCTACAAATCAATAATTTATGAAATTCATAATCTAAACTGTAAATTTTCGTTTCCCTATTTAAGAAATTTTGATGAATTATGCAACTTGCAATTATCCCGTTTAATGTTCAATTTTTGCAAACAATATTAGTTTATAAAAAATTAACCTTTAATCATAAATTATCCTTAAAAATCTATAAAACTTTTCAAGATTGAATTTTTAGAATTTCGCAATAAATATAAATCAAAGTTTCAAAAAAAGTTCAGAAATCTGAGATAATCCTTGATTTCGAAAATTATCCTTACTGGATAAGAGATTCCCTTTAAATGGGAAATTTCACTTAGAAAATTCCATTACGATTATTTCATTTATTATCAGCAAAATTGCACTTTTATCACCGACCCGAGGCATTGAATAAAACTTTTCCGCAATTCGCGAACAAGTGCATTCCAAGTAACAACCATTGTCAGAATTCGATGGCCTCGGGAAGTACTAAACTTTGCTTTCTCCACCAACCAACTCGAAGACTCGCACACTCATTGCTCGTTCATCAATAGACATCGAGTGTGAGTGCACGCACGAGTCCTTTTTCCAAACGTCAAAAATGGCGCGCAAACTTCCCAGCCTTAGGACTTTCCACCCACATACACATATACACATATACACACACATATGCACACATATGTACACGTCCAGGACGAAATTCGCCGTCAATAAAACGGTTATAAATAGAAAACATGGAGCATTATTCTCCTTGGCAGGAATACACGAAGAAGAACAGGATGAACGGGAAAACTTTCCTCGTAATTGAATGTTGCAGCGAATAACGAATGGGAGCGAGTCCTGCAAGGATCAAGGATTGCTCAGATCTTGTAATCATCCGAAACGGTTATTTATCTATTTATTCACTTATTCACTTACGTCAATCAGTTGGGATTAGATACAAATGTTCGTCCTGTTTTTCATGTTCCAATTTTACTTCAAGGAGAGGATAAAGGATAATTAATTTTGTTTTTTTTTATCAGGTTGGAAATCGATCAAAAATGATCCAGTTGTTTATAAATCATATATAATTAAATTATACTGTGAATTTCTCAGATAAATTGTTGCATGAAAAAAATGTTTATGGTACTATAAAATCTGAGATAAATTACTTTTTTGAAGTTCTGAGGTAAATTACTCAGATTTCCCAAATGATATTCGTATATCCAATGACACCATTTGAAAGAGCATTAAAAAATCTAAAAACCCACAGAAGGAAATTTTCATTGATCTAAAATTAATGATTATATCGTAATTCAAACAAAAAACTTATTTTGCTGCTATTGAATTTGAGAAATTGACTGATTTTTTGGAAGTTCTAAGGTAAATTACTGATATTTTTCAAAAGATATCTATATGTCCAATTACACCATTTGAAAGAGCATTAAAAGAACTAAAAACTAACGGAAGGAAATTTTGATTGATCAAAAATTAATGATTATATCGTAATTTAGACAAAAAACTAATTTTGCTGCTATGGAATTTGAGAAATTGACTAACTTTTTTGGAAGTTCTAAGGTAAATTACTAGTATTTCCCAAATGATATTTATATATCCAATTACACCATTTGAAAGAGTATTAAAAAATCTAAAAACCCACGGGAGGGAATTTTAATTGATCAAAAATTAATGATTATATCGTAATTTAAACAAAAAACTAATTTTACTGCTATGGAATTTGAGAAATTGACTAACTTTTTTCGAAGTTCTAAGGTAAATTAATGATATTTTCGAAATGATATTTATATATCCAATTACACCAATTGAAAGAGCATTAAAAAGTCTTAAAATCGATGTAAGAAAATTTTGATTGGCCAAAAATTAATGATTCTATCGCAATTCAAACAAAAAACTAATTTTGGTGCAATGCATTTTGAGAAATTGACTGATTTTTTGGAAGTTCTATGGTAAATTACTGATATTTCCCAAATGAAATATATATATCCAATCACACCATTCGAAAGTGCATTAAAAAACTAGAAACCTATGGAGGAAATTTTTGATTGAACCAAAATTAATGATTATATCGTAATTCAAACAAAAAACTAATTTTGCTGCTATGGAATTGGAGAAAAATAACCAACTTTTTTGTAAGTTCTGAGGTAAATTACGCATATTTCCCAACTGATATTCGTATATTCAATTACATCATTTGAAAGAGCATTAAAAATCGTAGTAGAAAATTAAGCTTAGCCCAATTAAGAGCCCTTAATGACATTAAGTTATGTTTTTCCTGGTAGAATTTTAAGGATAATTTCAGAAGTAACTGAAGAAGAAAACTTTTGAGGTGTTCCTTTAAGGAGCGGAAGTGGAAAAATGTGGTGGAAGAAAATGGCGGGCAATCCTTGCTTTTCTTGGGGGTGAAAGTGGAATTTCATCCGTTTTGTCCGGTCGTCGATGATGCCTCATATACTCAAATGGCTTCAGCGAATCGTCCATCCATGGAGAATGTGTCCAGAAAGGATACAATCCTCCTTCAAGACGTGGACGTGGACATCCAGCTCTTCCTTTTGCAGTTGGGCTATTGGATTTCGATGGTCATTGCGTTACGTCTGATTCAATCGACACTCGTCCTGGACTCTCCTTCGGGAGACCATCCTTACGATAAGCGTCACATCGTTTATGACATTATGGAATTATTGCTTTCCAATCGGTTTTTTATGAAATTGGTTTTCCAGGATTATGCCGAAGCAGGAAAAACTAAAGTAACGAGATTCAAAATTTCTTTAAATAGGGTAAATCAAGGATACTTTTTGTTAAATATTGTGTTTTCGTTTTAATACAGTCGACATTATTGTTATTTTTATTTTTATAATCTATATCTTTGCAAATAATTTCAGATCTATTTCTCAAACTCGAAAATACTTTCTCAAATTATCCTTTTATTATTTTTCAATTTTTGTAATTTTCCTTAGTTTTTCTTTGCTGAATTTTCAACGTTTCTGTTTGTATTAATGTTAGATTAATCTAAAAATATCTTTTTAAAATTTTATTTTCTGAAAGTTTGATCTGTAATTGTAATTCAAAATTTTTCCCCAATATGTAATTTCGAATCATATTTTATTCCTTCTTTCTTTTCTGGAAAAACATCTTCAAATTTTTATTCTTTTCAGTACATTAATTTGATTTCGAAATGAATTTTAAATATCCCTTCAAATTTTAAAATTTCTCCCCATCAATGACATCCAATTATCCTTCAGGACCATCTTTGTACTTGAATTTCTTAGCCCTATTTCACTAATTTTCAATTTCTAAACTTTTCACCTCAAAAACCATCTTTATTATCCTACCGCATAAAAAATACATTTTCGATTAGTCAACCATGATAAATAAACAATGCGAATAAGGAAATAAATTCAAATAAATGCTTATGAAATATCCTGACTCATCGAGCGAAATAATTACGTCTTTGTGACAATAAACGAGTTTGATAACTTCGCCTCGTCCTTCTTCGGCGGGCGCCATTTCGCCTGCCTCGTCGTCTTCAATAACTGGAGGCGTTCGTCCTTGCCGAGGACGATGGCGACGCCGTTAAAATGCGAAATGAGTGCTCTTCGAAATATTAAGAATGGAAGGCAAAAGCGGCGACGAATGAATGAGCAAACGAACGAATGAATCCAGATTGAAATTATAGAAGATGCCGACGAATGCACAGCGCGGGCAAATCGGGGAGAAAGGGGGAGAGAGCATGGGAAGTCCCATGGGAATTTATGCCCGTTCGCACGAAATTATTGCGCGCCGGTGGCGCCGCCACTCCGCTGTGCAATACGCTTTGGCGTCCTTAATAGTGAGCGCGAAGGCGAAGAGCATCGCGAAATTAGTGGCAGGTTTGATGGCGTTCGCTCGCCAAGAGGGAGAACAATTAAAATCAATTTGCAAACTAAAGCGAAAATTCGCACCGCCCCCAGCGACGACATCTTTGTTCGGTGCATTGCGGACGTAGCCTTTTCTGCCACGTGTTCAATGATTCCGTGCGAATTACTTCGTTGTTATTTCGATTTCATTCGTAAACATTTGCAAATTATTCATCAACTTTTTATTCCTTAAAATTAGACTTATAAATTCAAGTTTTAAACCGGATATTTAGGATTTTTTTGTCCGATTATTTATACGAAATCAACCTCGAATTTTTTGCAAATTAATTATTCATATCTTAACTATCATTTACTTATTTTTTATTTACAAGAATCTCATTTTGGAACTGAATATTTCATTCCAAAATTCAAACTGCACAAAACTCAAAGAAAATTCCTTGTGTGAGTTAATAATTTGCCTAGGCCAAATGGTTTTTCCAAAATGAAAATTTCATCAACTTTGTGAAAATATATGAAATTATACATAAACTGAACAAATTTGGAGTCATCAATTCATCCAGTTCATAAACTACAGATTTTTGAAAAAGTTGATTGTTTGTTTTTCCAAATTTAAGTTAAGATGCAATTTGTACCATATTTTATAAATTTTTTTTCTCGAGTTTTTTTATGAGATACCGATCTCTCTTTTTTGAAACTTTATTACTCGTGACTTAACTATAATTAGCCTATTTTTATTTTCAAAAATATTGATTGGAAACTGTTGATTTAGACAAAATTAGGATGAAAATCAGGACGTTGAATTATTCTTGCTCTGTTATCCTTATTTTTTTAGTTCTTCATATAATTTTTTATCGATAAAAATACAGAAAAATGCTCTTGGTATCAGATGATCAAAACTTGTTTAATTTCTGAATATCCTGAAAACCAAAAAATCTAAAAAAAAATGAAAGTACATTCTGAGATGTTTTTCCTTTGCTAAATCAACTCGAACTGAAATATTAGCACTAGGAATTTATTATGGTTATAGTTGGAAGCCAATCGGTATTAATCGATGGTAATAAAACACTTGCATTCTTAGCCGGCGGAGGGGAACATAGCCGAGGATTTACTCGGGAACGAAATCAGTCAGAGGAATAAAGGCGACTTAATACCCAGAAGCCCTAGTGGAACACGTTCGCATTGCCGAGGTCGGTAAAGTAGATCGCTGGCGATCGCTGGCTTATCGAAGATTTATACACATTGTGCAGGCGCTGATGTATTTAATTTCCATTATCCTTGGTCCTGGTCGATTCCCACTGAAGTTATACCAAAGTTTTCTTGTAAAAATAAACTGTAAATGTTTCCATTTATCCTTTGAATTATTTATTTTATTGTTGATAAGTTTTTGAAGAGGGTTCAATGTTGAATTGCAAATTTTATATTTACAGAAAGATTATCAACAAATTTCCATTCTTTTTGAAAAGTTTGTAAAATATTTTAATGATTTCTTTGATGATTTTCGATTGTTATTCGTATTTTTTAAGAAACTAAAAAAATTGATCACTTTTCTTGAAATCCTGAAAATGTTGTAGGTTCAATTAATATTAATAATCAATAAGATAGTTCGAAAAAATTGTAATCCTTTTTTAACTGGCAGAAAAAATTACCAAATTAACTTTTCAAAACTTTTTAAAATTTTATTTCTGTGATATATCTGAAAGTAATTACACAATTTCAATCAATTTTTCTTATGATGGTTCATAAAAATTTAGCAATTTCATTTGCAATCACAATTTACAATTTTTGAAATCATAAAATTCCTTATTAAATTTTAGTTCATAAAATCATCAAAAGTAAAATTTTCATAACAAAACTTTTAGAAAATGTGTATAACAATTATCTTAAACAAAATTAAATCAAGATATCTTCTTCAATATGTAATACAATTTACTTACTTTTTCCATTAAAAAGTAACTAAAATCCAGACTCTTTCTGTATGAAACCATCCAGAAACCAACCAGAAACTAGCGCAATTATAAAACCATTTATGCGACTATTAAACCAGCTTGTTTACAACAATTCTGCAACTATCGCGTGCATCGCGGACTGGAAGCATCACAGGAATGATATTACTCGCCCAAAAGGAAGCGGAAGTGGAGTGGGGAAAGCCGGAAAAGCGCTATCAATATCCTTAGCGTGTATTTCAGCGCAACAAGCACGAAATTATCCACGCGCGCTCATATTCGCATCGAGATCTTTTATGCATTCGCCCCTTTCCAAACGTGTTCACCGGGAACATTCCCGGTTCGTCCTGTGCAGGATAATGGGGCACCGTTTAACGACGAAGTGCGCGCCAGTTATTTAATGGCTTTGACCGGCGACACACTTATAAATCATTAGATAAGCGCGCTTCCTTCTCGTTCCTCTTCCACTTCTTCATCTTCTTCGTCGACGTCTTGCTGCTTCGTTCCCGGTTGCTCCCGACTTGGAGACTCGTGCAGGGGAATTGTTGTGTCTAGATTTTCGAGTTTGTAAGTATATGCCGCCCCCTTCGGGCTTGTAGCGCTTGACGGCCCCCCGAATTGGGAGTCGGACAAGTTTCATGTTAATTGAATTACTTGAGATACTTAATTAGGAGTTGCCACTTGGCTATCTTCCCCCTTTCCTCCCCAGTCATCGCTTGCTTGCTTAGTGCCTAACTTTGCAGAAGGAATTATATTTGAGGGCTCAAGTTGGTCATAAATAAATAAATGTGCGGGCAGGGACGAATTTATGGCTGTATTTATGATTGCTGGACTAATTAGGAAGTTCTTGTCAAGCTCATAATTTTGATGGAATTTTTGTTTGTTAACGACGAAGTCGTAAACTTTCTCGAAATTCTTATTAAAACTTTTATTATTAGTTAATAATAATCATATCTACAATGTATTTTTTTCTGTATTATATAAATGAATTTCTAAAAAACTAATTATCCTTTTCAAAGATTTTTTTTATTCCTCGCGAATTTTTTGTTTTATCTCTGAAAATTTCCATTTTTACACTTGAATTTTTATATAAATGATGGAATCTTATAAATCATAAAAAACTCTCAGTATAAACAATAAAAAATAGAAAACTTTCAGAAAGAGTTTTCTTTTTAATTTTTAAGCTTGTAGAATTGCTAATAGTTTCAAAAAAATGTATAACTCAGTTCAATTCTCACAAGATACTATTATTTAAATAAGAATTGTAGCCAAAAAAATGGAGGGATTTCTGGGATTGAACAAAAACGTGATGAAAAACAAAAAAATCTTGTGAATTAACTACAAGTTTCCAAAAATTGTATAAACCAGTTCCATCAAAGATAATGGAAAACTCAGGGATCTATCAAAATATCATGAAATTTAAAAAATATTGTTGTAGAATAAATAAAAGTTTCCAAAATTTGTTCTTATGAGATTCTATCATTTAAACAAAAATGTAAGCCAAGAAAATGGAAAATATTCAAAGTGTGCATTTGAAAATTGTTTCCTCATCAGTTATTGTTGATACATAAACAATAATTCTTAGTAGAATAACCAAAAGTTTCGATAAATTGTATAAAACAACTCAGTTCTCTTGCGATTCCATCATTTAAATAAGAATTTAAACCAAGAAAATAGAGAATTTTCTGGAATCTAACAAAAAAGTCAAGAAGGATAAAAAATCTTTCAAACTATTTCTTTGGAAATAATTTCTTCTTCAGTTATTATTGATTATTATTGAAACAATAATCTTTTCTATTTCATGTTTGAGTTTGTTGAATAGTAAAAAGTTTCCAAAAATTGTATAAACCAAGTTAATTCTCATATCCTTCGTTTCAGCTGGAATTTAAACCAAGAAAATGGAAAACTTTCAAACTTTTCCTTTGGAAATTATTTCCTCGTCAGTTATTGTTGATCCATAAACAAGAATCCTTTCTGTTTAACATTTAGGATTCTAGAATGTCTACCAGTTTTCTGAAATTCTATAAACCATATAAAAACTTACTTAAAAAGTTCCAAAAATTGGAAATTAAAATTTGTTTTTCTTTTTCAGGAGAACGACCATTTCCTTGCAGTTGGGAAGGATGTGGAAAAAGATTTGCAAGATCCGATGAATTGGCACGACATACGCGTACGCATACAGGCGAAAAGAATTTTGCTTGTCCAGTTTGCAACAAGAAGTTCATGAGGAGTGATCATTTAAGGTTAGTACCAAAATAACCTTAACTTTTTTGAATTCATTTCTTGTCAGAAATCCTTTGTTAAAATTTTCTTAAGTTATCTTCTTGTGAACAGATCTAAGATTTATTTATGAAGTATTAAAGGATACAAAGGATTCAAGGATTAAAGAATCCAATAGTTCATTAAATGGTCATTAAAGGTCAAAAACATATCAAAAATTTTGTTGCTTTAAAAAGCAATTTTTGATCATTTCTGATTTATAAACAAATATTTTTGATCTTCATTTTTGTCCAAGAAAAATTAACGTATCTGAAGATAGATTCAACATTTCTTAGAATTTTCCAAAAATTGCAAAAATAAATAATGGAAACTTCAAAAATTTTCGATTTTTCTAGATATTTATTTTAAAGAAGTTAGATCAAAATCAGCGATATAAAAACAAAGCAATTTTCTAAAAATCATATGAAGTAAATAAATTCTTCAGCAGAAGATTTGGAAGTTTGTAGAAATTGCAATGAAATTTATACAAGAATCCAGCGAATCAAGTGAATTTAGTCACGTAGAATCATAATTCGTAGCGTCGTTTGCAAACATTTTCAATTTCTTCCTTCGTCCTTCGCGTCGTCTGCCATCGTCCTCGCAGCATCCCGAGGAAGTTGTACAGCGCCACGCGCACATATTCCGCACAAATTCAGTTGTCTTCAGTGGGATATCAGTAACGGAAAGCGTACAACTGTCACGAACCAACTTTTCCGCCGTTTTTCGCGCACACACAGAGCCCGAGAAACTGAAGCCCTCCAAGGACGAAGAACTATGGACACCAACATGCAGAATATTAAAGTTCCCGACACGCGCTCCCGCCACTAAAATTTAATCCAGAGCGCTCGGAAATTACAATTTTTACGCCGCCATTTTGGCGCTCCTTTTTTGGCCTCCCATCTTCGTCTTCTTCTGCATCCTCTTTGGTGCAAATTAACGTCGTTAAAACTAGCGAAATGAACCGGCTCTTCGGGCGTCCACGAACGACCGAAATTTCATTGCTAATTTCATCCGTAATTGCGGACGTTTTCGGAGCGCATGCGCCCAAAAATGGCAGCGAATATATTATACATTAACCGAGATCTAATTAAAATTCGTGCTCGTTTCGATTCACTTTGCAGTTATAATTCCGGTGCTGAATGGCTTTTCGTGTTTTTTTTTCGTCCTTTTTTGCCATTTTCGTATTTCATCGTCCTTTTTCGTTCTCAACGTACTTTTTCGTCCTTCTCCGTTATTTTCGTCCTTTCCCGTTTCTTTTTCGTTCCTTGTCGCTTCTTTTCGTACAATTTCTTACTTCCTCGTTCCTCTTCGTACTTTTTGATCCTCTTTGGTCCTCTTTCATTCAACATCGAAGATGGCGCCTTTCGAACGCCTCTAACACGAAGCATCCTTTCTGATTAGGAAGTTATTTTAGAATTGATTTTCCATTAATTCTCGCCCGGCGGGAACGAAAACGAGTGCGAACATTTCATCCTCTTCGT
Organism: Aleochara sp. GC000083; assembly: GCA_030264555.1. Taxonomy (NCBI): domain Eukaryota; kingdom Metazoa; phylum Arthropoda; class Insecta; order Coleoptera; family Staphylinidae; genus Aleochara; species Aleochara sp. GC000083. The sequence continues at coordinate 9,885 of JARJDZ010000881.1, forward strand.
CCTTGCTTCTTAACGGTCTGCAAAGTGTTAAGGATTGCTTGCGGCCATCGTTTGATTGCTCCTTCATCCATCGAATTTGTATTTTATTAAGGTCGTTCCCGCATTTGCATACTTTCTTGGCACGTTAAAGTTATAATTAAAAAATTAATTTGCAATCTCTTGCATTTTGAAACCCAACTTTTATGAATTAAGGATAACGAAAAATCTGCAAATTTATTGCCTCATTTCTTATAC
>JARJDZ010000883.1:0-10380 GCA_030264555.1 Aleochara sp. GC000083
AAACTTCCATAATTTTATATAATTATTTGCTCTAATTTACTAAACGTTTCCTAGCAACAAAAAATCACATCATTCAATCTTCATCTAAATCATTGCCAACAACAAAATCTATAATTCAACAAAAAAAATATAACAAGATTTTTGTCCTTCCTCAATACAATACCCCTCAAAAATACACTTTTACCAAAAAGAATGCAGGAAAGTTAATTAACGATTGAAGTTCGTTAAATTAAACACATAAATTTGACAATCACCAATTGTCAAAACGTCCTTGTCGTCTTAATTAGTACCGGATTTACCTCTCCATTCTTGGATAGACAAGAAGATAGACAACAGGTGCAAGAACAACAAGAGTAAAAGCATCGCAAGGTTTCCTCATTCGCACCAGCCACATTCAAAATTTAAAAATTACCATTCAGCACCTTCTCTTTTTCCTCCAGCAGATATTTTTTTATTTTTTCTTCTAAACAGGTAGACTTGAAACAATTTTATGAGCGCATAAATCAACCCGTTGCTTAATACAACTTAATACAGTTATATAAATCGTGCATGAATATTCATGAGCTAACGAAGGTAGATGCTATTAAAGGATAATTATCTAATACATGTACTCGAGAAATATGAATGTACACGAAAACAGATTTACTCTGAGAATGGTGCTCGTGACAAGTGATGAAGCACTTGTCTGCAATAATAGAATAATAATTATGAAGTGCTGTGATCAATTGATAACGAGACTTGTTTTCAAGATTTCAAGATCTCATGTCGAATTGATGTAACGTGTATGCGCTTTTGATATTTCTTCCGGCATATTTATCGACGTAATGTGCAATAGTTAATTGTGTGTCAGCTTGATTATCTTTGATTAATCAGGTGATTATAACAAGGAAGAAAATTTTATTTTTCCATGACCTTACATTAATAAAATGTTAGTGAAAAAATTCAAAAATTAACAGAAATTTTTTGGGAATTGACCCACTCTTTAAAATTCTTAAGTAACTAAATAATTAATAGTTACATGATAAATATATTGTTGGATATTTACACTTTTCTTTTGTAAACTGTAAAATTTCTTACAACAATTATTGCAAGTGGAAAATTTTAAAACGTAGTCATATATTTCCTAAACTTATTAACACAATATCAAAAAGCTATGGAAATTGAGTTTGGTGGTTGATTTTTAATAACACTTCAAAGTTGTAAGTTTCCTCAAAGAAAGGTCATTGATATAAACATTTATAAAATAATTAACGTATTTAAAATTAGAATTTATTTTGCTAAGAAATATCTTATTTATATTTAATTTATATATATTTGAATTTTCCATTTCCATTTTCTTAATTAGTAAAAGCATTTACTTAAAAGGAATAATTTACAAATATGAATGAAAATTACATGATTTAACTTAAAACTACAGATTTCAATTTCTCAGTTTAATTTTTATCATTTTAAATTACTTTTATATTTTTATACAATTATTATGAAAAATTGTAAATGATCAATTTGCTATGATATTTACTATTTTATTTCAGTTCTAATTAGTTCAATTAAACAATTAGTTTATTTATCTTATTTGCGAACTCTAACTGAACTATACAGTAACAAATAGTTGTATTATCAGCAAATACAGTACTAATTAGTTTCAATTTAATTATTATAATTAAATCCGCTGATATTTTCTCATAATTGGATTTCTACCTCGCATTGTTATCACCATTATTTTATGCAAATCCAAATAAAAATTGCAAATTATTATTCCGCATTCTGTTATGCGTAAGCGTTTCGATCACGATTATAAAATCTCTGCATTTTTATGCAAAGCACAAATAATTACAATAAATAAATGACACTAGATAATTAAGTAATTTCTGCATGAAATATTAATATATTTGCATATCGAATATCCTTCTCTAAAACCTTCTTTTTCCTAGCAAGCAACAAGTCATATAGTTTATCTTACTCTCCTTAATTCTCCTCGTTAAAATCCGTAATTAACGAGAAGTATATATGGATAAACAATGCACGCGTATTTTATGAACTTGATGTAAACATATTACCATTTTACCTTTCGAGGCTAATTAATTGCTTAATTGCTTGTAATCTGAGACGAAGTCATTAGTCCTGTATGTATCTCGCAATACTCTTACTTTCGTTATTAAAAGATAACAAAAACAAAAATTTTATTACATTTATTTCATTTTCGTTTTATATTCTTATGATATCTTATGATAACATTTTTAAGTTGCCCAGATCAAGGTAAATTATGTTATTTTTTAATTTATAAATTTATCAATTTCTTACTAACAAATGAATATATTAATTCAATATAGTTTTATGAAACTTAGAAAATGTCGTTTAAATCATCCAAATCGGTCCAGTGGTTTTCGAGATATGAAATAACGTTCGATAAGAAATTGCCGCCCCCAAAGGTTTAATACAGGCAATGGAGGCGGCAGAGGCTCTATTCACTGTCATACTATCTACTCATTACGAATATAATTATCATTATCTAAGTAATTTGTTTTTTTGAAAAAACATATATTTTTACTTTAAGTTTTTTGCCGCCCCCATGTATGTTAGAGCTATACCACCCCTGAAATATTTTCCATCTTGCTTTATTTAATATCTATACCAAATTGGATCAATATTGAATAGAAATTTTTACCACATTTCTGAGATTTTTTACTTTGAGTTAAGAGTAAAGTGCCGCCCTCAGCTGCTTTAAAAAATCTCCACCCCAAATACATTAATCATCTTAATATCATTAGTTTATATTCCAAATTTGGTGAAAATCGGCCGAGCCGTTTACGAGAAAACTCAATAGAAACTATGTGAAATCAATTATTGTCATAAATAAACATTAATAATTTATAAACAAATTGATTCCTGATATTGATATTCTCAAAATATATCCACGAATATATAATAAACAAACCCTGAAAATTTGAAATTAATTGGTTTGCTCGTTTTCAAGATATTAACGAAAATATAATAAGAAAAATAGCTTCTTTCGAAACAATTTCATTTTATCGTGTCGCTTAAGGGTGTTGCTAAGGAAGACAAAACTCGAGATTTTTAACCTTAGCAACCGCAATGTAAATCAAATGGAAGCCGCCATCATGGATTTTCGAGAGCATGTATCCGGGATTAAGATCGTAGTCAGTTTGCTAGACCAACAATTGCCAATGTAAATTCCCATAAGAATTGTTTTCAATATAATTCAAAAACTACTGGACCGATTTTCATGATTAAAAAAGGATATTAAAGGGCATGATTTAAGCTTTTACATCTAAGAATTTGATTTTTAAAGTACGCCGTAATATTTGATCAATAAATTAAAATCATTTTGAGATGAAATTTGAAATGTACAGTCGTCGATAAATATTAATAACTTCGAAACTAGTAAATATATCGACTTGATTCTTTCACGATTTAAAAGATAATGAATTTTACTTTATATTGCTTAAATATATTGCTAAATAAATAAATAATTTTAATAAAATTTTCAATTGTTATCTCGCATTAATAAATTTATTGAATAACCATGCAAACACAAAGCAAAAGTTTAAAGATGATTTTAGTAATTTCAAAATATTTGCAGTTATGAATCAACAAATAGTAATTTATTTCATTTATTTTGATCAATTGAAATGATTGCCATAAGTCTAAACCAGAAATAGAAGAATATCATGACTAAAATTGAATGGCTCATTTCATGATCTATTTTATATGAGGTCATCCAATTCCAAGGATGTCTCATTGAAGATGAAAAATTAATAATTTATTTCATTTAAGTGCTAAACCGTATCCATAAATGAACGCAATTTGACTCCTTGAAAATTATTCTTTGTTGTGGATCATTAAGTAAATGGTCGTACGGAACAAAGCTATTTCTTGTTTGTTAGAAGATAAATAGTGATCTGCGTAAATAAATTTTAAAAGTAGATCACGCTTTAACACTTTGTTGAGTTTCAATAAAAATAATAACGTACAATATATCAACCACGCTTGAATCACTAACCATGTTTAATTGGATCTGTAAGGACAATTATTCAATGTTAATTTATTTCCCAATGAAAATACAAATANAAATTAATCAAAAGGAAATTTCAAGAGAATATATTTTATATAGAAAATATGTAACACTATTTGGAAATAAATAAAGCAATTTACAAGTTAAAACATAACAAAGTATACATAATATACATTCATTAATAATATACTTCCTTATAATAGGTTTAAACCGACGTGCATTACAATTACCTTGTCAATATTACATCAAATGACACGTACGAAATGATTATTAAGTAAACTATGATGATAATACAACAATTCAATGCAATTTATAAAGATATCAAAGGGGGAAAAATCCACGCATCGATAATTCTAAAATTACACATTTTGATTTCTCATTGATCCGCCTAGTATTTTGGTTTATCTCTTGGAAGTTTACAAGTGTCATTGGGTCAACAACATTTTACCAACTAGAAACATGAAGACATCTTGAAATCGAATTACAACCGACGCAGAATTTCCACAGTTTCATATTGTTTTTGTTGTAATTACTCTTCATTTAACATCTGAGTGATTACTTGATTTTTGCCTGTAGATTTGGGCAAATTTCATGTCCATTTCTTGCTTTGGCAATTTCCTCCTTGCTCAAGCTGAACAAATGTGCAAATTCAGCCTTTTTCTCAGCGTACATCAAAAAGTTTTCTGAAAGAACAAGCAGATTTAATGAAAGTTCCAAGTTGAAGTTTTTTACATACGTAATGTTACATATCCCAATTGGGTGACATCAACGCAGAAATACAATTCGTGACATTCAAATTCGGGCATTGATAGAGTGTGCATCAAAACTTTGCAGAATTCTTGGTTGTTAAGTCGTCCAACACCACTCGAATCATAAATCTGCAAAAACAATGTTTGAGTTATTACTGAAATGTTTTTTGATATTCAACAGAAAGTATAAAGTTGGGAAACAGTTATAACTGAAGTTTTAAAGAAGTTTTTACCTTAAATCCGTATTTGATGACCTCAAGTAAATTATGATGATGCGTTATACCAATTACACCAAGAAGATATTCTCGGAAGTCAATTATGCCGGAAGCATTCTAAAATTTTGATAGATTAATGTTTGAATTTTGAGAGTTATTGAGAATTTCTTACTTTGTCATACAAATTGAAGAGATGTTGAACATTGGGATTATTTGCTGGGACATTGAGATAGTTGACAAAGTTATTGAAGTTGATTGATTGCAGATTCGTCTTGAGAATGCGAGTGTTAATCAGTTGTTCTTCAATACGCTTTTCATGAAGGCTAAAATGAATTGTACTTAATTGTAAATTGTTTGAAAATGTAATTCCAAAACGTACTTCAATCGAGTTCTTAATTGTTGGACCTCAACCAGAGCATTAGCATTTGGCAGATTCATTTCCTTGGCTTTAGCCATCAATTTGCAGTCATCATAAGTGTAGTCCATAACCGGAACCCCCAATGCTCTGAAAAACAAAACCCATGAGTAAAAGTTGGTCCAACTTTTGGAAACTTACTTGGCCATGACAGCTCGTACATTATTCGCGAACAACTTCGGATCCCGCTTCTCCTCCTCGCTGGGAGTGTAAACCGGAAGGAATTCAATCTCGCAATAGCTATGCACTTGCGTCAATGTCAACCATAGCAGCTTCAGGCTGAAAACATCATCATTAATTCACTGGAATTTTTCGCCGGAAATTGCTTACGCGCTGGGTCCTTCCCACGTCCACGTAACAGTGTCCAACTTATTTGGGTAGCGAATGCAGACCGGTTGAATGGGCACTCCGGGATAGAAAGCGCCCGGTTTGAACGTGATGAGACAGGATCGATTCGTACAGGTTCCTTCCGGGAAGATTAAAATCTGCGGCCAATCTTCGTCCGACTTGGCGCGCGCGATGATTTCCTTGATGGTATTCTGACGCGAATCCGGATCATCTCTCCAAACATACACAGGTTGAGTGAAGTTAATTAACTCTTGAAAAAGAAACAATTAATTAATATATGCATTCATTGCTCGGTTTTGTGATGATGAATCAATGATGCTCCAATTGCGCGTTTCTCATTGTCAGCAATTGAAGAATCATTGAATCTCATTGTGTGGATGATGGGTGTGAATTGTTGGATCAATGGGTGAGCACTGAGAAGCAGTGATGATGGATGAAGTTGGTGAAGACATTTACTTCCGATGTAGGGATTGTTGCCACTTTCGCGTCTAACGATTATCGATGGGAATCCGGTGTAATAAACAATTCCGCCATCGAGGAAAGTCGAATGCGGTGCGATTACTAAAATCGGCGCTTCTTGGCGGGTTGCTTGTTCGCCTTTGAAAACCACTTGCATGCCACCAGCCCAATATGTCTTCTTGCCGAGGAAGCACAGCACTTGCGTTATTTTCCTATGCAGAATCGGACAGATAATAAACGAACATAAAAACAAACTTAAGCAACATATTATAGCCGCAAAAAGCAACTAAAACTAAACGCGTATGAGAAAGTTTTCTTTGAAAAGGAAATTGATTTATATGGTATTCATCTACTTCGGAAAAAAGTTGGGAAATATTTAATGATACCATTCAATTTCACTTTGAAACTAGAATTTTGAAAACGCTGATTTTCCTTCTTAGATTTATGCGGTACTAAATAACACTGAATCAATGTAATGTTAAACTAAGAAGCTGATGGAAATTAAGAAAACAATAGACCAGCCATAAATGAAGCAAATTAAAATCAAAGAAAACAATTGTTGTGAAATTTAGTAACCAAAAATTAAAGTTTAAAACTGATTTATATGGTATTCATCAACTCCAGAGAAACGCTGTGAAATATTTAATGATATCATTCAATAATCATATCATTCACTTTGAAATAAGAATTTGGAAAATGCTAATTTTCCTTCTTATATTTATTCGGTACTAAACAACAAAATAATTGTAAATTTAGAAGCAGAGGGAAATGAAAAAAGAAAAACAATAGATCAGTCATAAATGAAGCAAACTAAAAGCAAAGAAAAGGAAATTGTTGTAAAATTTAGTAACTAAAATTGTTTTTAAATTTTAGTTGAAATTTTTAAAACTGAACAATAATATTATGGTAAACTTAGAAGCAAACAAAAATCAAAAATGATAAACAATAGATCAGCCATAAATCAAAGCAAAGAAAAGAAAATTGTAAAATTTAGTTACCAATAATTTTGTGTAGTTTTTAGTTAAAGTTTTTAAGTTTACCAGAAAAAGTCCAGAAAAATGTGCGAAATATTTAATGATACCATTCAATTTCACTTTCAAACAAGAATTTAGAAAAGGCTGATTTTTCTTTTTAGATTGATGAGGTACTAAACAACAATATAATGATAAACTTAGATGCAAACAGAAACCAAAAAAAAAATAATAGACCAGTCATAAATGAAGCAATCCAAATGCAAAGAAAGAAAATTGTTGTGGGATTTAGTAAATAAAAATTGAAATTTTTATTTGAAGTTTTTCATCCACTTCAAAAAAAGCAGTGAAATATAAAATGACATCATTTAATTTCATTTTGAAACAACTATTTGGAAAATGCACATTTTCAAAGAAAGAAAATTGTTGTGAAATTTAGTAACCAAAACTTGAAGTTTTTAGTTTTCAGTTGAAGTTTTTAAAACTTATATGATATTCATCAACTCCAGAGAAAATCTGCGAAATATTTAATGACACCATTCAATTTCACTTTGAAACAACAATTTGGAAAACGCTGATTTTCCTTCTTAGATTTATGTGGTACTAAACAACAGTGAATCAAATGTAATGTTAAACTTAGAAACTTTTGAAAATTAAGAAAACAATAGACCAGCCACAAATGAAATAAAGCAAAAGCAACAAAAAGAAAATTGTTGTGAAATTTAGTAATCAAAAGGTAAAGTCTTGAAGTTCCCAGTCTGGAATTGCAACTTTTTTAGCATGGGTTGTGATGGCATGGGTTCTGCAATGATTTTATCCTGAAAATGCGTGCATGGTACCTACTTCCAAAAAGTGGGACCTTGGCACTATCACCTTTCGCAACGATGCTAGGACCAGTGAGGCAAACGATCGCAAAACTATCAAAGAAGGTCGAATGCGGTGCCATGACAAGAATAGTCGCCTCTTCGCGCCTCAATCGCTCCCCAATCAGCTTGACGTGAAAGCCACCCACGTAAAACACCCAGGTCATTGGATAGGAAGCCACCACCTTGAGCATGCTGTCCATCAAAACCATATTAGTGATAACATCCCCAAAGATATATTAGTGCTGTTGAACTTAAGAGTTTGTTTATTGATTAAATTGGCTGGCTTATCTCCCCATGCAGAAATAATAAATTATAGGTAGACTAAAATTGAACTAAAACTGAAACTGAAACGTTGCCAAAAGATGTAGAAGAAGATGATGAAGAAAACCAATTGTAAGAAGAAAAGTTGGAATGAGGAAATCAGCAGATTCGATTTAAAGTTTGCAAGGCCAAATTACATTTCATGTCAGGTGATTAATTGTTGGTGCTTACCTTCTCCATCCTGATAAGGGTCTTTTCTGCAGTTCTTCCTCATCAATTCCCCATAATCCTAGACAAGCCAGTAGCCATGCTGTGATAAGCAGTGTGCATATCACTAGAACTCTTATTGGTAACAAAACTATGGTAAGAAAAGCAGTCTGAAAACGAAGAACAAAAAAATTAGTATTAACATTCATTAAACATTCATAAAAGAGAATTTTGAACAGTATTTCTGATCTAGATTACTTTTACAATAAATCAATTTCCGGAGTAATTCTAATTTGTCGTTCTAATTGGATTACACGTAATTATACATTAATTATCCCAGTTTAAAGTATTTTACTGCATCCTCTGGTTTAGTTGCAATTATTTAGAATGGATCATAATAATCAGCGTAAAACTGCATTTGAAACCATAATGAATGGTTCTCATCAATTTATGAACGAACATTTACTGTTATATTGGAAATTTCTGCAAATACGTTTCGTGGATTGCCTAATGCAAAGTCCAAAGCTTATGAATAAATTATTAAATTATTTAAATTATAGAAATATAAATGCAATTGAGTTCAGTGCTAAATATTCTCAGGATATAAATGTCTAATTTACAAATTATTTGAGATGTAGCAATAAGTTTAGTAGACTTTTCTTTATTGGTGTAGCTTAATTGTTCGCTTAATTACCACAGAACTTAAAGACAAGATATTATGGTTTCATTTGATGAAAGTTTTCTTCTGATAGGACAAGAAACCATAAAAATTCTTGCAAGTAATTACAATCCGTTAATAAAATGAATCTAAACGCAAAAATTCGTATCAACTTATTGAGTTACTTGATTTTCTTTTAGTTGGCAACTCGGAAGAAAAGTTTTCCATAACAAATTCAAACCGGAAATCCCCTGTTTCATTGCCTCGAATGACATTAAACTAATAAAAACGCGAGAAATATAGTTGGATAATTAAATTTTCAACTCCTATGTGATTTTACCATTGAAATGCTAACATGAAACAAGAAAGAGAAGAAAACTTCGTTCGGTGAATTAATTATTTGGCTTATCGTTCGAATGACATGGCATGAACTGCAACTCTAGTTCTTGTTGCTGCTGTTGCTCCTGCAGTTCTCGGCTGCAGCAGAAATTAAGGAAAAAAATCAAATGCCAGACGGCAAAGAGAAAGAACGGAACTTGCTGTGTGGAGGCTCACACGACGCACGAAGAGAAAGTATCCGCGCGAGAGAGGCGCTCGCATAATTTACAATTATCTAAAGTGAACCGCAATGTACTGTTACGTTTCGCAAAAGGTAAGCGAAGACGACAGGAAGAAAAAAAAGCGACGATTCGCCGAAGAAATGGATAAAGCGAGGATGCAAAAAGAGCGGATAGGTTTCATGATTCGAGAGATATTGCTGACCGGTTGCAATTTTACTTCTTTCCCGTTTAAGGATTATTACATTTATTACATTATCCGTGGATTGAAATGGCATGTTTCTAACTGCGCATTGACACGTAAAAAATGTGTCGAACGGATAGACTTCCTTCTTATTCTAATTACTTGGAGGAAATCCTTCAGTTCAGACGAATTGTCAATCAGCATCGATGAGGATAACATTCAAATTAACGGATTTAGCACTGCATTTGAATGAAAGTCCCTAAAAGTTTAACTGTTTATTAATTTACAAATAATATCATTTTTCATCAAAATAGGATTCTTCACGAGTTTCTAAATTAGATATTGTTGCGCCAACTGTATTTCATATGAAGTGCGCATGCGATAGAGCTGGCAACGTAGTACAACATACTGACGAGATGAATACTCGGTCACTTGGCATTCAGCAGTAAAGAGAACA
>JARJDZ010000884.1:0-27420 GCA_030264555.1 Aleochara sp. GC000083
GTCGGAATTTTTTAAATTTCTAAACTTCATTTGAAAGTACATTAAATTTCCAATAAAATGATATTTTAATCGTTTTTATAGACCCTCTAGTTACTGAGAAACAGGTAATGGAAAATAGGCAACATTTGAATAGTAAACGAGGATTAAAATATTCATTTTAGACCAAATTGACGACAATGCCAATAGCATTTCCAGATGGAATTTTGCAAATGTCTTAATGTTAATCGAAAATATATTAAATTACCTATAAAAGCAGGTCTGAATTATTAAGATTGGACTTCCAGTCCCAAGATAACACATAAAAGATTAAATTATTGTGTTCATTATGTCTAAGTTAATTGACGACAATACCAATAGCATTTCTAGTCAGAATTTTTTAAAACTCGAAACTTTATTTGAAACTACATTAAATTTCCAATAAAATCATACCTGAATTAGTTTTATAGACCCTCCAGTTACTGAGATACAGGTAACGGAAAATAGACAATATTTGAATAGGTAAACGAGGATAAAAATATTCATTTTTTATAAATTGACGACAATGCCAAAAGAATTTCCACACGGAATTTTCCAAATATCTTAACGTCAATTGAAAGTACATTAAATTACCTATAAAAGCAAGTGTAAATTATTAGGATTAGATTTCCAGTCCCAAGATAACACATAAAAGATTAAATATTTGTGATCATTATTTCTAAGTCCATTGACTACAATACCAATAGCATTTCCGTTCAGAATTTTTCAAATTTTTAAACTGCATTTGAAAGTACATTAAATTACCAATAAAATGATACCTGATTTATTTTTATAGACCCTCTAGTTACTGAGAAACAGGCAATGGAAAATAGACAACATTTGAATAGGAAAACGAGGATAAAAATATTCATTTTAGGCCACATTGACGACAAGGCCAATAGCATTTCCAAATGGAATTTTCAAAATGTCTTAGTGCCAATCGAAAGTACATTAAATTACCTATAACAGCATGTTTGAATTATTAGAATTGAACTTCCGGTTCTGAGATAATACATAAAGGATTATGAAATTGTGATCATTATGCCTAAGTAAATTGAAGACAATACCAATAGCATTTCTAGATGGAATTTTTTGAACCTCTAATCTGCGTTTAAAAGTACATTAAATTTCTAATAAAATGGTACCTTGATCATTTTTCTATGATGCCCAGATACTGAAAAATTCCTAGAAGAAAATAGACAGTGATCTATTGGAAATGTACCAAAGATTTTGATTCTATTTATGAAATTTTCAAAAAAAAAGGGTTGAACTGGAAAATATACGTTCAGTTGAATATTGGCTTTACCCAATAATCAAAAATCTTCAAAATCTGTCAAATTCTCTGCTTCACAAAAACATATTACTGGAAAACCAAACATTTCTCTTTGAATAAACCCAAAAACCATGGAAAACTCTTTTTCAACTCCTTATCAATTAAACACCTGTTTCCGCTACTCGAATGACATGAAAGTCGTATGCATATTGTTATAGTTGTTCCGTTTCCGCATTATTCACCGCCGTTCGATATTACTCTACCTGCTGCCCCCATTCTGCCACCCCCATTGAAATCCCTCCTGTAACGTACAACAAATTGTTTCCTCACTGCTCATTGTTAATGTTAATGTTCCGTGCGCTTTTCACCATGCGCTGAAAGGCGGCTGTAAAATACCCGTCGCCGCCGCCGCCGCCACCGACGTATAAATAGCATCATCATAAATATTAACCGGAAATCATATTGGCATCAATAGCTCACATTCAATGCTGGCTGGCGGTGGATCACGTGTGCTTATGCATTCGGGGGGTAGCAATGGCAACAGTGTTCCTTTGGGGCATTGCATGCCGCCACCGCCGCCGCCGTCGATTCTAAATCGGGAACGCGCACATGGAGCGAACAAAGAGAGGCAGCGGGGGCGGCGCACGCACAACCATGGCGAGCGCGTATTTTAATAATCAATGAAAACAATAATTACGCGCGTCGCACACGCCGCCTCCGGCGAAAATCAATAGATAAACACACGCGTTCATTCGGTCGGTTCATTCCGTTCGGCTCGCAGAAATTCGCAGACTCCGGGTTGCTGAAAATAGATGCGAGCAAAAAACAACGCGAATTCGATGTTGAAAGGGATCAATAGTCAATAAAAACGTCTCCGGGATTTAATAATGTTCAATTTTAATTAAATTTATGATTTATTAGTTTTGCTTCTCATGGTTCCTTTGTTCTGTTCTCTTCATGTCTGCTGTTTTGGTGGAGTTTTGGTTTTAGTTTTTTTGCAAATATTGGAAGTTTTAGAATTTTTATCATGAGTATTAAATTATGAGTAAAAATTGCATTTATTGGATTTAATTTGGTCAAATATTGGAGTTGGTACATGAAAAATCGAATCCATTTGTTCTAGATCTAAAATTCTGTTTCAGCATTCTTTGTTTCTTTATAATTCATCACTTTTCTTGGTCTATTCTAATGGTTCCAAAAAATTCTAATTCATCTTCAACTTCTTATCCATAAAATTATTGATTTATTTTACTATTTTCGACCAAAATTTCGTCACCTTTGCTTTTTTTCTTGTTTCTGAAATTCCTGATATTTCTTAAACTATTTTTCTTGCTCGGAAATTACCTATTCATCTTGGGTCCAAAATTTCTTCGTCCCTTTTATCTATTTTTTAAATCTTTCGTTTTCTTTATTTATTTTTCTCAGACCAAAACTTCCCGAGTCAAAACCAAAATCATTGATTTTCCTCCACATTCAGAAATTTCTCTTTTTGATTCTTTGTCTCTTTGTTTCTTCCACCTACACTTTTGGTTACAGAAAGTCCTCTTGTTAACTACCACTCTTCTTAGCCCCAAAATTCCGTTTTCCACCTTTTGATCCCAAAAATTCCTCACCTTCCTTTTACCTATTTCTCTTTGTCTCTTTGTCTTCAATACTCTGATTTTGAGTTTGATTTTGATTTGCTTATGAGGTACATAGAAAATGCCTTCCTGCAAGTACATTCACGTCGTCTGACAGCCATTCTTTGTGCGGAAATCCTTTCCGGCATTCAGCGCGACTCGTCGGACGGCGAGTCCTAGTGTCGTGTCTTTGGGAAATTCTTGCGCAAACGAAATTAATTAAAACGCGAGCGCTCCGGACGTCACGTCGCGCTTTTCCTCATTTCTCTACACGTCCCGCTTCGTGCACCGTCGCCGTGGAAATCCCTCCGAAGAAGAAGAAGAGACTGGAGATGGCAAAGCCCACCACATGCGAATATGTTGGGAAAACTAAACGAGCAGTCTACGTGTTTCCACAGAAAAAAAAACATTCGAGTTCAGGGTTCAGAAATTCATTGAAAATTAGCAAATTATGGCAAAATTTACATTTAGAGAACAAGAAGTTCCAAATTTATCTCATCTTGTCATCCTTTACTTCAATCGACTAGAAAATTAAACTTTGTAACCCACATATAATTTTTATGCATCCACTAAACTGACCAAAGTAAATTTCAACTTTGTGGACAAAAACTGGTAATTCGATCAAAGAAAGTCGCCCGAAGACGACCTCAATGTCCGCGCCAAATGCGACAGAAACAATAAAAAATTCAATACAATGCCGAACAACTAAGAAGACGCATTGAATGCCATAATGGTCTTGTACCCACTGACATTGCATTGTATATTGTATGTAGCTAAAGAGCAAGCAAACTTTCTAATTAGGTTGTTGGGTCGACCCTTCACTTCGCTGCTCCATTTGGCGGTTGGGTCCTTTTCGAGCGATCCTTCGGGCGCTCGTTTGTTGCTTCGTGGCGAACGTATTTCATTCAGGATTCCAGTTTGCATAATAAATTCATGTTTTGGGCGTATTGCCAATTTTCCTCCTTTTACTGCTTTTTCCTCGTGTGTTTCCACCGCTTCGAGCGTTCGAATAAAGGGGGGCATTTTCTTTTCAAAACAACCCTCAGACCGTTAACGTTCTAAGATTTTATTGCATTTATAATTCAATTTGATGTGAAATCGATTAAAATTTGAGAAAATGCTTTTTTAATTCAACCAAAAAAATTAAAGACAATTGATTAAAGGGTTTTACTTTCCCAATACAAAAAATAATTCTTAAGGTTCGTTGGAAAACTTTTTTGAAGTTTGGACGGATTGTTGAGAATTTCTTTTATGTATGTAAGGAATATAGAAAAAATTGATATTTTTCAAAAAATTGAGGCAAGTTTATGGATTATTTTGATGTTGGATAAAAGTAGATTTTTTTAATCAGTTGATCTAACATTTTGTAAGTGTTCATGTATTTGAATCACCAGTGATATTGAAAATATTCTTTTTAAGAGAAATTATTGATTTCTTCTGGATAATATTCAGTTTGAGTCACTACTTTTTTCTTCGATTGAAAAAAATATGATAGCACTAAAGAAGACTTCCACATTTCCTTCCTGAGTCAAAATCAAAATCATTGATTTTCTTCTACATTCAGAAATTTCTCTTTTTGACTCTTTGTCTCTCTGTTTCTTTGTCTATACTTTTGGTTACAAAAACTCCTCTTGTTAACCGCCACTCTTCTTAGTCCTGAAATACCTTTTTCCACGTTTTGATCCCAAAAATTCCTCACCTTTCTTTTATCTATTCCTCTTTGTCCTTTGTCATCAATACTTTGATTTTGATTTTGACAAAGTATGATGAACTTCTGGATTCAGAAGAAAGGCAAACTACAGAATATTTGATAATTTTAGCGAATGATATCATTTGATTATCCTTATGAGGAACGTCTGGATTTAGAAGAATATCTCTAAAATTAATGAAATCACTAATTTCTTTTGGTTAACATTCAATTAGAGACATTAGTATCATCAACGATTGAAGAAAATAAAACAGCAACAAAAAATATCCTGGATAACAACAATAGACAAAGAATAATGAGAAACTTTTAGATTTAAAAACTTAACAGCAATAAG
The DNA here is from genome assembly GCA_030264555.1 of Aleochara sp. GC000083. Taxonomy (NCBI): domain Eukaryota; kingdom Metazoa; phylum Arthropoda; class Insecta; order Coleoptera; family Staphylinidae; genus Aleochara; species Aleochara sp. GC000083. The sequence continues at coordinate 4,950 of JARJDZ010000884.1, forward strand.
CAACAACAAATATTGAATCTATCTAAAAATATTTTGATTCCATTAATCAACATATAGATTATCCTGGATCGTTTCATTCACTTTGCGCACATCGGTTCGCACATATTCGCTTTGCTGGAAACGCAATAGATGTTTGGGTTATAATTAGAATTTCGATTGTGATTAGATAAGCGCTTCGCTAACTAAATACGAGTACTGAACCAAATACCCGCAGTTATCGCCGCCCCCACGTGGTCACTCAGTTTCGTCACTCGAAATTGCACATCCTATCATCGAGCCTGCACATCCTGCTGGGGCATTCGATCCCGATGGCTCCCGTGCGCTCCCGGATTGCACAATACGCTGTCGGGTTACTTAATATATTAATTTTCATTTATGCGCGCAACGCGAATGCAAATGCAGGTACTCATGCAGCGATCTGCGCGCCATGATGGACAGATTCGGGCAGGGACGTGAACGGGGTTGGTCGGGGGCGGTGGACAATACATTGATGTCGGGACATAATTGCGCTGCTTGCGTGCATGCAAGACTGATCTTCATCGAATAATCATGCCGAATGATGATGAGTGGTCGCCGATGGATATCGATACGTGCCGCATTTAACCAATTCCGATCGGTATTGTAATCACATATTATAAATGAACGTATGGAATATTAATATGCTTGTGGTTTGCAGATTATGCCATATATGTGACTCCAAAGCTGAATTGAAATTGTTTAATTTCTATATTCGTTTCTGTTGTATGTAATTCAATCAGAGATAAATTGAATAGAATTATATTAAAAAAAATTAAAATTTATTAGAAACGATTTAATTTAGTATGTTATTTAATCTTTGGATGATGTAGTTAAGAAATTCTCAACCATTTTTGCAAATAGTCAATTTTATAATTTCAAAAGGTGTCACCAAAATAATTTATTTAGTTCTAAAATATATAAAAACTTTTGGAAACTAAAAGTGAATTTGTTTTTTCATATGTGATATTTCAATTTAAAATTAGCAGAAAAGTTAAAGGAATTTTTGCATGATGATATTATCCTGGCAAAATAAAACCAGAGATTCATGTCTTCTAATAGTCAAACTGAAAGCTTGTTTGAGATTTTTGAAAATTTTTTTTAGGCTTATTTTGTTGGACTATATTATGTCTTCTTTTGAAAAGAATAAATATCAACTTTCTAGATTATTGATGATAGAAGTGAAATCTTTAAGCCCCAAATCCTAGTTTTTGAAGAATCAAGAGTCCTGAACTGCTTGTTTTTAAAAAATCAAAGCATTTTCCTCATCTGAGCTTTCCATACTTACATACTATAAAATAATTAAAAGGCTTTGGATTTTATCAATTATTCCAGAAACAAAACAGTGATATATAAATGATCTACTTTTCAATTCCAAAGTGAAATAAGAGATTTGTTTTATTCTAAATTGGTTCAACTGAAGTCTTTATACAGTGAAATTATTCGGGCAATATTTTAGAAAATTAAACAAAAAGATATAAAATTTTTTAAACATATTTGTGAAAACTTATTTGAAATTTCTGAAAAGTATTATGACTTCAAATTGATTTTATCTTCTAGAGAACCAAAAAGATTAATGATGTTAAATGACTCTATAGAATCCTTATAAAAGTCTTATCTAGAAATTAATTTGAGGTTCCTCAAAAATTATTATTACCTTCTTTTTTAAGATATAATGACAAATTTGAATTAGGATCAGGGATATTTTTCATTACAAGATTTCATGCCTACAAATATTATTCTAAATTTATGATTAGCAATATTATTCATTTAAACATTCACATTTTTGTTTGACCTCTGCAGAAATTGTTAAGCAAATAAATCAAAAAATCTAAAACTATCCTTAAAATCCAATATTTTAATGCAAGAAAGAAGACTTCCTGGTATTTAAATTGGTTTATTATTTGAGATGAAATAAAATTGTAAAACCAAGAAAACAATTGTATCTTAATATTCCTAAAACTATCGTTGAAGTTTCATCTGAATGCTCTTTAAAATTGGCCATAATACTAATGCTAATATTTTGCATCAATATAGACAAGAATGCCAGCATATGAACGGTATGCTTTATGCAAACGCAATGTACGAATGCAAATGCAATACCAATTGAAGAGATATCGACTGAAGATATCCGCACAAATTCGAAATAACTTTGCATCCTACTTACGCCATCCGCCCTCGTATATTACCGAAGAACTCGTCCTGGCTTCCGCACATATGACTGCAGGAATATGTGTGCGTGCTCCATTGCAAGATACATACTCATATATCGTCATAGATAATAGATATTGGAATATTACTACGGTTCGTCGAAGCACAACAATGCGATTCGAAGCGGGCAATATTCTTCGATCTCACAAACGACTGATTTCAGTATCTGATGCATATTGAAGCATGCAATATCGTAAAGACCCGGCAAGCAAAAGCAATCGAACAATATACAGAAGAAAAAAAAATGGTTAGTTATTATCTCTACCTGTTATTTTCCAGAATGTAAGCAATTTGCAAGTAAATCTCTGTGAAACATTGAATTTTTCAAATGGAAAACAATTTCATTTCTATAAAGCAAGCAAAAATTTCAAATTTTCTTTTTCAAATTTATACAAACTTTAAGGATAATTAAGATCTCCAAATGAGAATTTATCCTAAAATGACTTTCTTAAATAATTTTTACAAAATGGTATTTTGAGTTTTAAAATATCTCATTACTAGAAAAATTAGATATTCAAAAAGTATTTCAAATAATGTTTTGTTGTCAAAAAGGATTGAGGATTTCATAAAAGAACAGATTCTAAAATAAAATATTTATCTGTTTAAAGTTTGCCAATATTTTTGATTATCCCATCCATCAATTTCAAGGTTTTACAAAAAAGGATAACAAATCCTAAAATTGTTTATCTCCACAAGATAAGATAAAGTTTTTGTTTAACCTGGTTTAACCTAGTTTCAAGAAAAGAAGGAAAACAAAACCTAAAAATTAACTATTACCAAAAGCAAAAATACCAATTGCAAAATAAATGATAGTAAATCTTTCTGAAAGAAAAATTTAAAAAATGATTTAATTTTCAGGTACTTACCAGAACTAATTTGATTTCGAAGATATAAATACTTTCCAAAGAAATTTTCAAATAGAAATCCAATTTGAATTAAATATCTATTTGCAAAAACGCACGAAAGCCCAAATCGTCTTAAAGGATCAACGAAAATTGCACGCAGAACCTCAAACTATCCACCAACCCTATACACAACTCGTGTGGTCGTCCTCTTAAAGAGGGTCGACTACTTCCGGTCAAGACTTACCCTTTCGTCCACTTCCTCAGCATTTACTCGATATGTCTTCCTCAGTATCTCCCGCAGCACTGCCCACACACCGAAAATATAATCATCGTTTTGCCCACCCCCAACCCAAACGCATCCTGGGGAGGAAACATGGCCGCAATCCGGAAATGTATCGGAACGCCTAAATCGGCTTCCTTCGGGCCACATTCGCCAACATGTGGCCCACATAGGGGAGCCATAATGATGGAAAGGATTAGACGGATCCTCCAGGGATCTATCTTGAGGCGGTTAGTGTGTCCACTGCTTCCTTTGCCTCCACCCCCGCCCTCATTCACAATTTACGCATTCGAACTCTTCATTGCAGCGACTGCAATGAAGATTTACGACCCACCCGGCGGACGAAATTCATTTGTTTTTATTGAATTGAAAGCCCATCACAATAGAAATATCTTCAACAATAACCAAAAACGTACGTATCCTAGTTAATCCCAGCAAGTAATTAATGACGACAGAGATTTATCTCTTCAACGCGTACACCTGGTTATCGCCTCGGCTTCTGCGGCTTTTGCTTCTGCTTCTGCCGCTGCTGTTCGCGTTGTTGTTGCTGCTGGAGGCGGCGGAAGAAGTCCTCCCACTCTTTGTAGTTTTCGCACTGCCAGCGCTTCACCTCGATGCCCTTCAAGTAGATGGTGCACCAGGTGCCCTGGCGGTCCTTCAGGATCCCATTGTGACCCGTGCAGGTGCACTTCGGCGGCGGAAGGACGTCACATGCCATCATGTGCTCCACGTACACACCTTGACATTGGAGTGTTCCTTGGATGATTTCCGGTTTGTAGCCTTCCCAACAGGCGCATCTTCTTATCGTTGCTGATGATGTGATACCAATGCAGATGATTGATATAAGGCTCAAGAAAGTTGGTAATAGTTGGTGATGACGCCTGGAAAGGTTCAGAGTGAACATCCAGTTCGAAGAATGGTTCCAAATTGAAGTGTTACTTACATTTTGACTTTGGGTTCATCAACTTAAGCGGACTGCGATGCGAGGTGCACTGCACGCGTTGGAAGCGAACATTGCCGCGGACAAGAAGTCGTCATCGCCATCAGCAACTTCAGCTCGACTAGGAAGACGAGGCCGAAGACGAAGAAGAAGAAGCGGCCGGAACGCTCGACGCGTGCAAATAAACGCTTTTGCGAATTGCTTCGCTTGCAGATGTCGTGCGGTTTTGCAAGGGTCGTTACACTCGATGGGCGGTAAAATTACGTGCGTTCAAAATCACCCAAACAATCATTAAGGTTTATTCCAAGAGAAAATTCAGTTTTTAGAATTGTATTCAGTGATTAAAACTGAACAATATACATAAATATAATTGATGAACTTTATTCTACTAATGAGGGAAATTTGTCATTTTCTCACTTGTGAGTAAAATTTTAAATCGGCAATCAATCAAACGAAATTTTGTTGATCCTTCGGTGATATTTGCTAACTGCAGAATTAACAAGATCAAAACTGGTTCAGAATTTTGCACTTCTCATACAACTTTATAAACTTCCTGATGGAATTTTGCAACTATGGTTAAAAGAGCCTTACAAAAACACCTCGCTGGCCATTGCATTCAAATACCGTTAATTTTGCATGAAACATTCGTTTTTTATCCATGTCAACGATGTCGCAAGTCGTGCCTTCAATCTTCCATCTTCCATCTTCGTGACGCCGATTCTAATATCGTTGTCATTATACAGAGATTAACGAAAATTATAAATTATAATCTCGTTCGCTGGCCAAAAAAATCCATTAAATGATGGGAATGTTAACGATCTATTTGGCGGTAGTAAAAAACATTTCATTTCAGCTGCTGCTGTTTATGCAAATTGGACACCGAAAAAGTCCTTGACTCAGATAGAAATGAATTCATAATAAAACATACTTAATGTTTATTTGTAGGTGAGTCATCGGGCGGTTTGTTGTTTGGTGTGTATTTTCCTTATTAGAATTATTTTGTGGGATTTATGCACGAAGGTCAACTGGTCGACTTGTCGACTCTGATTACGCCGCATCGGGTTACTTAGGTAATTATTCGCTTCTTCGCGTTCTGTACGCCAAGTGTACGATGTATGCACTTGAAATGTACTTGAACTTGTTTGCACTTGTTGTTAGGACGTCTATTTAGCGCATACAAATACGTAATAATTATATGGTGATGTATGGCAGAAGGATTTACAACATGAAATGTTTCCAGGATTTTAATTTATGATTTTTTACACGTTTATTTTATTTAATAATATTTTTCATTGCTGAGTATGTAATGCTGGTATTTTCATGTTTGTTATAAACTAAAATTTGATATCCTTCACAAGAAAAATAAGTTTTTACTCCATGAAAGAAGGAATTTAATATTTTCAATCTTCGATAGGATTTAAATGAGAATTATATTAAAAATATTTATGCAATTGAATTGGTAATTTAAAGTAAACCGATTTAAATGATTATCGAGATATATAAAGTATAATTAATTATCTTTCATACCGAAAAAAAAATCAAGTTGATATCATTATTAGTTTCGAAGATATATATATAATTTAGTTTATCTACATTTCAAATTTTTCTCTAGAAATTTATAATTTTTTTTAACAAATATATCACCGTTTTTGGAAAATCGAAAACTGTCAAAGTATAGCTAGATTCGTGCTCTTTAAAATGCTTTTTTGATCATCAAAATCGCTCAAGTAGTTTTTGAATAACACTGAAAACAATTCTTATTGAAATTTCCATTGCCAATTGATTGAACCTACAATCTTAATACCGGAAATATGCTCCATTGGGGGCGGCAATTTAAAATTAAATCAAAGAAAACTCTTTAAAAATATCAAGAAATTTTGATTAAACATTAGAATATTAGAACAAACATATGAAATGATTATCAAATAACTATATTTGCGATGGGAACCTTGAAAAATTTTCGGGGGCGGCAATTTTTTATCAAACGATACTTCATATCTTGGAAACTACTGGACCGATTTTGATGGCTGAAACGACATTTTCTGTGTTTCGGAAAACGAAATTAAATTATTATTTCAATCTAATCCATTCAACAATTATTTCTACCAACTCTTATACAAAAATTATCATTTTGTATATAAAGGACATGATCGTCACAAAAAAATTATAGCAACAATGTTGTCTCTTAGGCTTGAATCATTTTTGTATCATTTCTGAATATAAATGTTAAAATTGTTGTTATTTACATAAAATTCTGTAAAACATTCAGAAATCCATCGTAGCATGCAAAAATGATAATTACAAATTTACCTAATTCTCAGTTTTGCGGTTTATTTATTTAATTAAAGTTGTGTATTTAACCGGGACGACTCGAAAGGATCGCATTTATATTTGCAATCACATGAAATTGGATGACTATAGATTCACTTTTGCAAATAAACGGAGCGCAATTAAAGTTTCGTTTCTGCGCGCGGTTTGAAACGAATGAAACGTGGCAATAAATCTCCATTAGAATTTTAGCGCGCAGGTAAATAATTAAATATTCCATTAATTCAAGTGAAAAGCCTGTTTTCCCGAAATATTTAGCTATAAAGTTGTAAAATGCATACTCAACGAGCCTGATATTAGATAGTTGGAAAAGTTACTCAAAGTATCCCCCCCCCTTTGCGCCAACGAACACTTCTCTTCGGCACGCAATGCAAACCGGAAAACGCTAAAATGCTTCTCGTTTCCGGTGACTTACTATGTGTGTGTCGTCGTCGAAAAGCATTCCTTGCGTCTTCGTGCATGCGCCGGCAATTAAACGACCCAGACGTAATTCGTGCTTATCACCTCACCTGCCGCCCCCCAATCCACTCCCCGAGGGAATACGGGATGGCTGGGTGGGTGGGTATTCAGCGAGGATGAATGGGAAGAGCGGGACGCAGGTAATTAATGCGGGGCCCCAATTAAAGAACGCATAATTGGAATCCGCGCGAATCCGCACTTTCATGCCGCACGTACTCAACGCAAATTCGACTCGGTACGAACCGATGAACGAATGGGAGAAACTAAACGCAAAGTCGTTCGTTTCGGGAGGCGGCCAACGAGTCTAATTTATCGTTTTGTTTTCGTTTTGTCTTCTTTTTCTTCTGCGTTTCCCAGAAGCTTTGTTACATTTACCCCCCCCCCCCAACCCGCGTACTGTCAGTAATCTATTGCCTTGGAGGCTCAACTGGGAAATAATCTAATTAACTCTAATGACTTTTTGATAGAAACACAATGTTTAATTGTTATTTTATTTCGGGTTATTGATTGGGAAAAATGTTTGTATTGCATCAGACTGATAAATAATTTCGATTCCCAGTGGATCAGGTCAATGATAACAAGACCTTTTTACGACCTATAATCTGTTATATATAAACAATTATTTAATATTTATTATGAAATAAATATCAATGGTAATGTTTTTGTGATGTTGCATTTCTTCATTTTTTTACTTTTTTTGCTAATGATTGCATCCAATCTAATTTATCAATTCCAGACATCTCTATTGCAAAAATTAAATTATGCAATTCAATTATTGTAATCATTTATTTTTAAAACCTAACAGAAAATATGATAACATAAATCATTAAATTTCAGTTGTTCGTTTGCTTTTGAATGATCCATTTTAATGCTGTTCTTTTTCGTATTTGGCATATTCTTCTTTGTAAGTTTTCCATTCGGCTTCATTTTCGCATGGCCATTTCTTCACATCCACACCTTTTTCGCGAATGGCGCAGAATGTGCCATCTTTATCAGTAAGCACTGAAGTGGCTTTTTCCTTCTCGCAGATGCATTTTGGTGGTGTAGGAAGATTGCATGGCTTCAGGGCCAAAAGATGGATACCATGGCACGTGGTTTTACCATCAGCATCGGTTTTGGCTTCATAGCCATCACCACATTTGCAATTTTCCAATGTTGGTACAGCCAAAGTGTACACAATAAGAGTTGCAAAAATCACCAAAGTTGTCTTCCTGAAATTCATAATTTACTTAGGAAATGTTGCAATTATTATGGCATGGAATTGATGGTACTTACATTTTTGTGGTGTTAACGTGTCAAGCTGCTGATGAACTTATAACTGATGAGAACTCGTGCCAAATGATGGCAAATTTCTGTTTATATAGTGAATGATGAAGGTGTCAAAAAATGGTGGGAGGCAAGTGGATTTAAGTTGAAGGTGGTATAAAGCGAATGTCAGTTATTGTTGTATGTAAATTTAATTTTTTTCATGTTAAAACCAGATTTTTGAAGTTGAGCACTATAAAAATAAAAATGACCTTTCTTGAAGATCTGGTTTTAAAATCCAAAGGGATATGTAATACTTATTTTTTCAAAGTTTTCAAAGGCAATTTTGATTATTGCCTTATTTGAGAACAATTATTAGTAGGAATATTCTTTATTAGATACAACTATTATTTGAAGATAATTTCTTCAGATTTTAGAAGCAGAAGCTGAAAAACCTGACTTAATTTTGAAATTTCATCCAATAAACCAAATTTCAAAAAAGTTTAATAAAAATGGAAGCTTTTCTTTTTCAGGATGATCTCGATATTAATGCAGAATTCTTATACAGTGCCTACAACTACATATTTCATTATTTCGATTGCCTTATTTTTCATTGTATGAACAATGAAAAAGTAAAATTTTAATTAAAAGCAAATACACTGATAATAAATGTTAACAATTTTTATGTACCATCATCATCTGGTATTGACAATAAGGTCGTCAAATATTATCTAGCTGATAAACAATGACTCCCAATTCATATTTCATAATCGAGATATTTGAGGTTACAGGTTACAAGTAAAAAACAGAATTCGATAAATTAGTAATACTCTTGCAATATTTTGTAATAGATTCATTAGATGTTAAAAATTTTAGGCTTTTAATTTTGTTTTATTTACTTCTAGATAATAAATAACAATATTTTTCTTAATTTCTGAATTTTCGAAAACTTAATTTTATTTTTCGGAAGCAGGATAAAATAATGAACAAATATATGCAATATTTTGGCTGAATAAATTGTCTCATACTCATCAATTTTTTAATTGAATAATCTGGTGTTAATCAGTACTCAATCAACAAGTGTACCCTGCAAATTACTTGCAAATTTAGAAAACTCAGTTTTACATATTTCTTCTTAGACTTATATTATAAAGTGTTTTTTCATGAATTCATTCCAGAAAATAACAAATATTTATCGTTATAACTGTAAATTCTAGAATGCATTACTTTTTTCCCAAAGAATTAATATAAAGTACTCAATAGGAACAATTTTTAAAGCTTAATAGAAAAAATTCATTTAAAATCAAACAAATAATTTCACTTTATAGTAATAGTTTATTTTTACTGTCTAACACTTAATATAAAAATAACAATTCTTCAATTAATTTCTTCAGTTCTCCAGGGTCTTTTCATATTTGGCGTATTCGTCCTTGTAAACCTTCCATTCTTCCTCATTCTCGCAGAGCCATTTCTTCACCTCCTGTCCATTTTCGCGAATCGTGCAGAACGTGCCATCCTTATCAGTGAGGATCGAGGTGACTTTTTCCTTTTCGCAAATACATTTTGGTGGCACTGGAAGGTTGCATGGTTTTATAGCAAAGAGGTTGATGCCATGGCACATCGTCTTCCCATCTGAATCAGTCTTTGCTTCGAAACCTTCCCAACATTTGCAATTTTCTAATGTGGGTGCAGCCAAAACATAAGCCAGACATGCAGTAAAGATGACCAAAGTTGCCTTCCTACAAGAAAAAATTTCAAATTCCTAATTCTTGCGAAAATTATGGAAATATTTACATTTTTATGCTGTTTTTACTCTCGGGTTGATACTGCTTGATGAAATAATAGTCGAGCACTGATCCCAAATGGTCTACGCTTTTATGTTTATATACTAAATTTGTTGCTCGAGTGGTGGGAGAGGATGGCAGAGGATGAATATGTAATTGCGTTAAACATTTCGGTTCGCTCGCTAATAAAATGTAATGTAAACATCAATGTTATGATTTGTCTCCGTTGATGTCTACACGTTCGCATGATAATTACTTTTTTCCTTATTTCAACATACTTTCGAGGTTTCCTGGTAAAATTGTCAAAACAAGACGTTTGCAAATTTTAAATGGGTTTTTCTAATGTGAATTACCAATATAAATTCTCAAGTTGTATGACATTATTCGTAAATATTTTGCAATATTATGTAATTAATTTGAGTGATATTTTTATTATTTAATGCAATGAGGTTATTCAATTTTGTTGATGTTTTTCGGATGTAAATATCGTTCCCAGTTACTCATCAATAATATTTTTTACAGATATTGCATATTTTTGCAAATAGTTCCATTGTTATATTTTTGCACTTTTGAGTTATAAATCTGTAGCTATCATTTTCTAAATTTCTGATTCAACTTTCAACCTTCATATTTCATGGTATTTTGCATTCCTTAACAAATATATTTTTCAACAGAGAAATCAAAAATAAAATAAGCACCAAAAAAATGATCAAAATTCAAATTAATGAAAGACATTCAACTATTCATTTTCCACTTTTTTAAGTTAAAACTTGATTTTGTATTTATACATATTCCCCCAATTGTTCCTCATTAAAATTCCTATTGCAAAACTAATTCTTAAGAAGAATAACTACAACCAAGCCTTACAAAACGCCGGAAGCATAATAATCATGAACTTGAAACTTATCAAGAATACGAAATAACCACATAATAATTTATAACAAATTAGAAACAACAACATACAACAATAACAATAAGAAGAGTCCTGTTTCATTCTACCTACCAGCACAAAACATTTATTGTTCTTGCCGGAGGTGAAAAAATATGCAAATACGTTTCAGTTACATTATGTAATATGCAAATACAACAAATACAAGGCTGTCAAAATATCTACCAAGAGACCAAACCAAATAACCTCTGAATATTATTCGTTAACACAAAATATTTTGTGTTAACCAAGAACTCCTATTAACAACAAATGATCGATATTTTTGCAAAATGTGTATCTAAGCTGAAAATTTATGTAATAATTGAATACAATGGAAAGATTCTTGGTGATTCACAGAGATGTTTCAATATTTAATTTGCAAGGTGTGATTATTCTTACATGGGATTTTCATTACGTATTTTTATTTTATCTGTCGTAGTAAACACTGAGAGACAATGATTATGACTTGGTTGACACGACTTTTGCTTCGACGAAGTTGACAATAAATGAATCCGAGTATTTGCTTGATTTAGCATTTGTAGGATTGCTATTTGCTGTTGACATTAGTTACTATTGGCTCGCTTGATGGTGACATAGATCGTAAGTAGATGACTCTAATTGTCGCCGGAATGGACAAATATTGACATTTTGCATAAGGCTTCCATAAAGTGAAGGAAAATATTATGATTCCATTTCTATTTTAAGGAATGTTTCCTTTAAGTTGAAAGTTGAAATTAGTGTAAAACATGGCTAAATTATTAATAAAGAAATAATTTCTATATTTCTTAGAAGAGTTGTCATCGTTATCGTTATCCTTCAAATCTTATTTGCAATAAAAAGAAATTTCAAGCTTGATACCATTCGGAAACAAAAAATATGTTCGCTTCTAATCAAGAATAATAAAAATTTTGTTCATAACTTTTTCTTGTTTGTAGATTCAATGTATCGAAAAATATGATATGAATATATCGATCAATCAATTGAAGGATGCAGGAAAAGTCAAAGATTATACAGTATTAAAACCTGAATTTTGAAAATTATCCTTTTCCGAATTCAATGTAAAAGTTCAATAGTTCAGATTAGAAAATTAAAATTATTTTTCTTATCGTTCAACTTAAGAAATCAATGTTTAAAAAGAAAATTATCATTCTATTTAGTTCAAAGTTAATAATTTTTCAAGCATTAACATTAGACATCTAGAAAAATACAAGATATGAATCACCTTTTCTTATCCTTGCCATAATGGAAAATTATTCTTTTTATGAGTTTGATAAACACCCAAAATTGATATTTATAACAAAGGACTAGAAAGTCAGGAAAATATGCAGAAAGTTCTTTGCTAGAATAACAACCATAAAATATTATTTTGTTATTATCCTGGCGAATCCTTGAGGCCATGACGAGCATCCAGATCGAAAAGGCAAGCACAAAAGTGTGAAGCAAAATAGGCAGATAAATCTTTTTTGCATGATAGAGGAAAAGGCAGTATTTCGGTGAGTGGACAAATAGGACAAGCCAGGACGAACAAACAAATAAGATGGATAGATAAACTGCGCGAAACGCGCATTGGCGAGCCAACAATGCGTGAATACGAGAACCATATAAATATCCTTCGGTCGGCAGCGACGAAGAAGAAGAAGAAGCAGAGAATGAGGACACATAGAGGACAACGCCACAGCAAAACAAACTCTTCGAACGCAATGAAAATACGACGACGTCCTTGATTCCACAAAGGCGATATTCTACGCTTGGTGGCTTTCTTCCGATTGCCGATCGGAAGGATATCATCCTCGATGAGTCAATACGCGCAACGAGATACAGAAAATTTCAAGCTCGAATGGCGTAATGATGGCACGGTAAATAAATCTGCTCATCGTCCTGCGCCGGCGATGGTCAAGTATCCGCGCCGGGCCAAAATCTAAATGGATTCGATTTGCCATCGAATGGATATTGGAATGGACGTGCATTCTTGATGCGGGCTTTGTTTTCAAACGATGGCCACCATCAGCGAATAAATGCGTTCAGATTCCTTATTCTTCGCCGGAGCGTATCGATTTCGGCCGGCTTATGGCCGTATTTGTCTTAATTTTAGGTGCGCAATTTTCCTCCGAGTTGTTAATTCCAAACTTTTGCCAGCACGGCTGGAAAATATCTTGAGATATTACCCGGAAAATTTAAATCTGCGACAACCCAAAAAGGAGCCGGGCTGAATTGCACACCGAGGAGAAGTTTGGAGACATGGAAAAAAGCGGCAGCTTTAAAAGTAATTTAACATTAGTTATTTATATTTGCGCACTTTTATTTCGTGTTTTCCTTTTTTTGTTTCGTATCCTGTATCTTATTGCCTTCTGGAGTGCGCTCTTCTGGCGATGTGGACGGGGTTTTATTGCCAAAAATAAGGGAACGCTTGACGCTGCTCTGGCTGGTCTTCAGCGGGGTGTGTTTTTGAAAGTTTTTCGCTTGCGTTCAAGTTGCGCTCCATAAATTTTCGCGAGTGACCATTAACTTTTCGCACTCTGTCTTCATGTTTACGAACGACTGCCTACACTCCAAGCACAGTACTTTACGTACTTAGTAGTATTTAGGTGGTCGTAGCTTTTGTTCGCTTTCAGAAGCGTTCAAGTGAGTGCAATTCCCAGATATTCAACAGTAGATAAGAACAGACCATATTAGAATAAACAAGTTGCTAAAATGTAGCCAGCGGATAACTTGCTTTGATGTTTAACTTAGATCACATTTTCAAAATTGCAACACTAAAAACATCTGTTTCTGAAATTTAATTTTAATTGATTAGTTCATTTAATTAATTGCAAAATTGTTTTCTGATTGTAATGTGCTCATAATTATTTCATAAATTAATCTGTTAGAAAATAAAAGCAAGGTTTTTGAACTATAACCAAGATTGATTAGATTCCAACATGCAAAATGTGAAATGAATTGTGTTCAAGATTGATATCTAGAAAGTCAGGAAAACTTATAATTTTGGCAAGTTGAATAGTACAACTGAATTAATTTTGATTATTTTAGAACCCATTTCAATTTCAAAAAAATAATACTAATGGATACGGATAAATAAATTTCTAATTTATGTTAAGTTAAAGAATAACTTCAAAATGAGGTGTTTTCTGTAATTTTATAGGTATTGATTAATTTATCAAATTTACTAATTGCTCAGTTATTTTATAATTGTTAAATGATCAGGATAATTTTATAGATCTATCTGTAGTAAGATGAAATCAGGAAATTAATAATTTTTTTGATCTATGACCATGTGAAAATCAGGATTGATTACATGATTTACAGACAGACAGCTCAAATTACAAGGATAATGTGTCTAAAATTAGAAATACTTATATACACAAAATGATAAATTGCTAGTTTTCTAAATTTAACTCGTATTCCCAATTTTGGAGTTTCCAAAAATCATCAAACACCATTTTTTCAATAATGTAAAGAGGACAAAAAAATAGTTTATCAATTTAAGATTGAAACAAATTATGAACTGAAATTTGTAATTATCGTTGTTCCTTTTTATTTTATTTGATAGCATATTCATATATTTTGAATGCATACAAGTCAGACATCAAATTTTCCTTGTATTTATCCTTGAAATCAGTGTAACTTTCTGAAATATGAAAGTTAATCTACCAAAAGAAATGCTTTCAAGTAATCCAGAAATTTTGTAAGTTATTATCCTGCTAAAAATGAATCCTACTCTTCAGAACCCTAATTGTAATCCATCTTGAAGACATTTCTGATATCAAGTCAGACTTACTACCATGAAACACCTAATAAATCGTCAAAAAAGATTTTGCAATCCTTGCAAAAAACTCATGCACAACTTCCCCTTTCAGATAATTGCGATAATTACCGTCGACTTTCCGCGCCCATTTTGAAATCCGTCCATTGAGCATCATTAGCGTGGAATCGCGTGCGAAAGGCGGCAAATCCGAAAAATTTAATTACGCTGGCTTTCAATTAGACGCATCCTCCTCCGAGACAATAAAAGTTTTTTCAAGCCGATCATTATCATTATCGACTAATCTTTTTAACGACTCAAATGACATAATTTCGCGCGCGAAATGCGGAGCGACTGGGGATTTGTTGATTATCGCAGGCTGGCGTCCGGATTCGAGTTCCTGTCGGCGAATCGGGATGATGAAAAGCGTACAACACGCACGGAAACGTCGTACGACGCGTGAATTATTAGTCTGCTGATGGGCGCATTGTGAATTGGCGAATTGTGCGCGTATTCGCAGGACTATTTGGCGGCTTCCTGCGCAAAAGTTTTCGCCTGCGTCTCCGTAATTGATGTTTCCTGAATTTTGCGCCGTGGCTGTAAGCAACAAACAAGGGGAATGTTAACGATTCGACCGCGAATGGGCGCACCTTATCCTGAAGATGCGAATGCGCCAACAGCGCCCCCATCCGACAGGATGTGAAAAACAAAGGACCATTAGTGTTCTTCATGGAAAAACGGAAACAAGTAAAGTTGACGCATGCGCTTTTAAAACCGAATCTGAATGAAATTTATTGTGGTTTTCTGGTTTCTTTTCTTGAAAGCATCTTTCAGAATGAGATTTCATAAAATTAATCAGAACATATCTAGGATTCATTTAATTAGTAATTGAAAATTTTCAGTGCAATTAACACATTTACCACGGGAATTCAATTTTATCTTTTACATGGCTGCAAATCCTCCTTTATCCTTTCAAATTGATCGAGGGGATTCCCCTCATGGTTCCACACCTCTTCAAACCTCGGATTATCCTTTTTTCCTCAAGGAGTTGGCAACTTTTCTTGCACCTTATCTTCCCTCAAAATCCATTCCTCCAATGATTTCAAACATTTTTTAGTCAAAACAATAAATAAGCCTGTAAATTCTAATAATAAAAATTTTAAAAAATACCTCATTAAAAATGGAAACCACTTGAAAATCCATTTCGCAATTATTCACGTCTAATTAAAAAATAACTCACGGCGCAAAAATACATATACGCGAATAAGGACTAAGCACTAATTAATGCGAATATGATTATTGCGGTGTGGGCGGCATGCTGCATTTGCGGATTTGTAATTAAATTAAAATTAATAATTATTGCGCGAGCATGTTGTGCCCGCTCGCGAAATATAGCTCCAACGATGCATAAAGCATACCGAGCCAGCAGCAACAACAACAACAACAACGAGACTGCCACCCCCGGGGGCGGCGTAAACAAGGCACCAGCAGGCATTGTAATAAAGGCAGAAGGTGCATGCTGGCAGGAATTCCGTCTGTGCGATTGCCACTCCGACTGGAGGCCGTCAACGTCGATGCGATGTCGGTGGCGGCAGTGGCGGCGGCGTCGATTTGCGGCCGCCATCTAATTATCATGCGAAACACACACAGAGGGCGCACTCGTCGCCGGAAACGCCAGTCAGCGTTTTGTGATTGCGCTTTGGTTGCAGCCGCCTCCATCGCCGCCGCCGCCACTGCCACCGCCGTCGCCGACAACAATCGCTGCTAATTGTTCGCCGAATAAAACATGTCTGGCACATGTGACGCAAATTTGCGACCAGAGTTATCGAAACGTTGAATTGATGTGTCTTGGAGAGGTAGTAGTAATTGGGGGTGGTTTTCTTTTGGTTTGCAGAGTGTGCACGAGTTGGCGGGCGTCCGTTTGCCGTTGCAGCCGTATGCGGGTGGACATGCGGTCTTCATGTACAGCACCGCCGCCGACGGCAACGTGACGCTGCAGCTGAAGGAGCCCGATGACCTGGACCGAGGCAGTCTGGCGGCGATGCTCGCCCGCCTCCAGGACGATGCTACATTTTCCATATCATATCAGGATACTGACATCCTCTCCGATGGCAGCATCGATGTCCTTCTGGGCACCGGATCCAATAATAGTCTTCAGACCACTGGTATGTAGAATGTTTTCATCTTGTATTTTCGGGAAAATCTCAAATTTGAGGTGATAAGAAAATGTATTTCCACCTTTTCCACAATTTGAAAACATAGGTTATCTGAAGAAGTCAAAACCATCCGATATTGCGAAAAAACAACGATGGATTCTTAAATTTCAAAAGTTTTACGTGAGAAAATATAGTATCAATTTCAATATTAAATTTCAAGTAATTCTAATTAAAAATTTAAGGTCAGATACTATATTATGAAAGGACAACTCTTTAACTTTCGAAATGTTCAAGAACGAACCTGATATCTCAATTAGTTTCGAAGATATTCAATTTTGTTTGAAATCATTTCTACTGTTGAATTACTAATTTTCTATGAAATATTTTAAAATTTCAAATAGATAGAACGAAAGATGACAAACTGACCTTTCATTTGCTTTTTTAATCATGAAAATCGGTCCAGTAGTTTTCGAGTTATGATCAAAAGAATGTCTTATGGAAATTTACATGGGGATTCAAAGCGGAAACATACCCTCGAAAAATCCATGATGGCGGCTCCCATTTGATTTACATTGCTGTTGGTAAGCTTAAATTGCACTTCCTTAGCAACGAATTGTCGATTCAGTTTGTTCTTTACATTTTATTTAATATCTCGAGAACGGCTTGACCGATTTTCACCAAATTTGGCACATAGACTAACAGATAGACGTAGATTCAGATTTTGGGGGCGGCAAGTCCGAAAAACGATTGGGGGCGGCTATTTACCGCAAGTAAAGTGGAAAAATACGTAAAACTGGTAGATCTGTTCGATTAATTTTCATCCAATTTTGAATATACAATGGTATCTTGACGAAGATACTGTAGCGAGGGCGGTAGACAGAAAACTTGCCGGGGGCGGCAGATAAACACCGTTGAATATCGCAATATACTTTTGTTAATATCTCAAAAACGGCCGGTCCGATTGTTTTCAAATTTTCACCATTTGTTTATTATATAATTGCCAAGAAATATCCGGATTTTTAAGTTATTCTGACGGTTTGTTTATAAATTATTAATTGTTATTGTTAAAATAGTCTATATAACAAAGTTTATACCGCATTTTCTCCGAAACGGTTCAAGGAATTTTTACCAAATTTGGAACATGGCTTGTCCTGTGTTAGAAGACTATTTTTCTTGAGGCGGCAGCCTCTGGAACAGCTTGGGGGCGGCATATTACCTTAAATTCCAAGTGTAAAATTAAAGCTGTTTCATCTAAATTTGCAATATTCATAAGGCATGGTAAAAAAGAGACAGCCTCGATTGGGGGTGGCTGATATCCAATCTGGGGGCGGCATATCATCGCCCTGGGGGCGGCTATTTAGTGTAGATTCAAAATTAAATTTTTTATTTTAGAATTTGAATCGCTCAAAATTTGCAATTTGCAATTTGAAATTCAGCTCGTAAAAGCTTAAACGTTATGATATTTAATTTTATTTATGTTGCTAAACGTTTAACGAGCACGGCTAACTTCCCCATTAAAGTCAAAAGCAAAGTGTCTTTTTACAACCAACCCATCCTCCACGCAGCGACCACCACCGCCGCCCCCAACCTATGTTGTTGAAGCGTCGATGTCATCGTGCATAAATTGCGAGCGCGTACAATTACAAAACCCAGCACAGCACACAAAACGCTCGTCGGAGGCGGGCGCAAATAAAATTATTTTCCCTTGTTTTTCCCTCCCATCTCGTCCAGCGCGCGCGTTGTTTTCGCTGCCCCCGCACGCCAAAAAAAAAACGCGCACAAGTATTGAAAGCTTTAATTTCCGCCGCATAAATAACACCTGCATGACGTGTGGGGCGGCTGGAAGAGCGCAAAAGAACGACCTCGTTGTTTGAGCCATGGAATCCTCCTACCTGCTCGTTCGGGGGGCGGCGGCGGATGTTTTATGAAGTATATTAAACAATATCCAGCGTATGAAGATGAGCCATTCGTTTTTATTTCGCGCACTTTGCATGCATATTGGACCATTTCGGCGGCGCTCCTTCCGCGTTTGCAACGCCCAGAGTGTTTCAGGGGGGCGGCGAGTGGTTCGCCTCATGCATAAGTTGATAAGATGGTATAATAAGTGTGCTGCTGGAAGGCGGGAGTCTCCTAAATTTAAATAACTAGCCGTATACTTATAAGTGTAGCGCGCACCAGCTTAGACTTACTCACTAATAAGACGGTGAGCGCGCGAGTGGATGGAAATCTTTCGTGCTACAAGGATTCATAATTTAGTGTCTTTTATCCTTTAATAAATGCCCGTATTTGCTATTTCTTCGCTTAGCACTTTTAAGTACTTGCTGTAGTTTTTCCAGATGAAATTTTGCATATTTTCTTTCTTCATATTGTTAAGTCCCATAACTTTGGTTTTTCTGAAGCATTTTTGGAATTCATTTATCATATAATGACTACAATTATCTATAAGTTTCTGTTATCTTATTGGTAGGTTTTCAGCTGCTTCATTTGAATACTTGTTTTACCTTTTTCCAGAAGAAATTTTGCATATTTTATTTCTTCAAATTGTTAAATCCAATAACTTGTATGTTTTTGTTAAACATTTTACAAATTTTCTTTCTTTGTATTGTTAATTTTGAACAGGCTTCTGAATTATTTAAGATATTTCCATTCAAAATATTTGATCCCGAAAAAAATAATGTCATGTTTGCTATTTTTGAATCACTTTTAATTGATTTGAAAAAAACATGATTTTGCTGAATCCATAATTAATTTGATTTTTATATTTATTGAGAGTTTAATAATCAACCCATGTTTTTCTTTGAAAATTTTCACTGACCTCTGAATTAATGAATAATAATTTTAAAATTTAATTGAAAATCCCTGAAGACATTGATATTTAATCAATGAATAAAATACCAATGCAAAATTATGATCGGAATTTGTGGTCATGAATGATATCCCGCAAAATTCGCAATTTTCTTCACTTCTAGCTAAAATATAGGCAGCCCAGCATGCGTTCCCCATTTCCCCATCCATTTTATGAGCAATTCCAGGCGAAACCTCAACTCACGAGCATTCCTGGATGTAGAAGTGCGAAGGAAACGTTCTCCATTGGTGGATTCGTGCTCCTCGAATTCTTTTTCTGGTCTGCACACCGAAGAAAACGAGCACCGCATTCGCATTGAGTTTATAACAATTTGTCTTGCCGCAGAGATTATTAGATTAATTTAATATTTTTATCGTTTTCGCATTGCACGTAACGCCATTACGTTCTCTTCTCCGCCTTCGTCCTTCCTCCTTCATCCGTCGACAATGCCAGCGAGCAAATCCAGATGGATCTGCGCGAGTGTGAAGATTGGATTTGAAATTTGGAATTTATTATTTTCATTTTTCAATCTTCTTCTTTCTCCTTGTGTTTCGCGGACTCGTTCAAACGAACTTTTCAATTTACATTCGAACTGACGGGAGGAAAAACATTCCCTAGTGCTCCTCGTTTTCTCGCTTCTTCACGCCGATTTTGGGCTTTTTCCAGAAACGACAAAAAAAGGAAGGAGATAAAAGTGTTATTGTTGAAGTTGCCTACAAATTGCTTTTCATTAACATAATCATGTCGCCCATAAAATGGGAAACTTTACGAAAATTGCTGTCGAAAAGCTTTCCTAGAGAAGAAGCTATCAGTGCGTCTTCTTCGTTTTCGGTATCTTTATGTAAGGGTGAAATTACTTAAAATATTTGTTTGGCTTCTTTTTGCACTCTTCGTTTTCGCCTTCAATGTTTCCAGGCGTTTTTTTTTTCGTCTTCTGCTTCTTTAGTCATCGACGCGCTGTTTCATTAATGAATGTAAAGTTATTTTGTACGCAAGCAGGCTCTTATTATAAAAGTGTAAAAATAACTTTTCCATCTTGTGCCATTAAAAGATTATTGAGGAACTTTTTCATTCTTTCTTTGCGTGCGCACAATCATTGATGAACCGATAAGAATGCGTGAAAATTCATCCTTTTTTTTTAGCTTGATTACTAAGAGCTTTCACTAAGGGTATTTTAAATCTAAGGATTTGATATCTATCTATTAATTCATCTATTAAAAGCTCTAAGTTTTCTGCAGGAATACAAATATATAAAAATGGAGCGATAAAAATTTGGATCAATCATTTTTGAAATTGTTCGTAATTGCAAGGAGCAAGTTTTTACGGAAGAAAATTTTATGAAAATTTATTAAAATCAAATATCAAATATTCCTTAGACTTTTTTCAGAATCTTTTTTTAATTAACTTCTTTAAAATTACATTTTTTGGAAATTGGTTATTTCTAAATTTCAGGGAGTTTCTGGATCAATATTCGTCAAATTCTTGGTTTAAAAAACTTATTTGAAAATATTTTTTCTCAATATCTCTTTTTCATATATATGTTGGAAATTTTCAATGACAAAAGTTATAAAAAAATTCTTTTATAATTTATCCCCTTGTCGTCCTTGTAATTGCCACCAGAAATTGCAACTTTCAATTAAATATCAAATATTTCATCATTTCCTACATGCAAAAATTGAATGCAATGCAATTAGTAGAAATCAAATATTAGTTTCAATAGTAAAACAACATTTCCGGCCGTTTCGACAGAAAACGTCCCAATTAATTCGGATTTTATCAATAGACCCATTCTGCAAACAGCAACATTTTTCCATGTTTTCCACCCAGCACACTCTGTCCATCTATGGAAATAAATACACATCCAATGAATGAGCGTACAGAAATACAGAAATACAGCTGGGAGCAGTTGATCATTTGAAACCGCTAACGAGCTGGCTATTAATTGAGTTCGTGCCGTTTTTCGGGCGCGTCCTGCATCCATCCCCGACGCTCGATGCGAATTGTCCCATCCACCTCCCTCATCCCTCATCCATCCTCCTCGCCCATTCACTCCACCATCCATGCAGCATACATGAGCCCCGAAGTGGGACCTCATCCCTCACGTCCTGCACGTCCCGCACGTCCTCCTGCGTCACCAGCGCCCGGAGGTCCTGTGCGACAACACGGCGCGTACATCACAAACAGAGCGGCCAAAGGAAGAGGACGAGAGTGGGCGGGAAGCCCCTCGTTAGTGGGATAACCGTACGTGAGATCTGGTACAATTCAGATTGCAACACGCGCTCTGGAATCGGACAGGAAGCCGTCCGCAATTTTAGTTCGCAATGTTTCAAAAGGGACTTTTCCATCCGACCATACCATCTGTCCAACATCCATTCACCCAATCCTCCACATTGACCCAGCCATGTTCGGACAGAGTGTATGTGGTCATCATCAACTATATTGTACATAATAGTCAATAGTGCGCTTGGTCTAAATTGCGTATAAACGCTCTTTACGTGCGGACAAAGGACGAAAGGACGAGGAGGATGGAATGGGGCTGCTTTTGCGTTTCAAAATGAATATGCGTTCAATTGCACTTATTTTTCCACCGGTTTAGAATATGTAGATTGAAAAATAGTTATAACGTAGATTGAAACATCTCTAAAAATGTGTTTTTAAATGTTTGTTTTTCTTGCTCATTTATCCACGAATTACAA
>JARJDZ010000885.1:0-13436 GCA_030264555.1 Aleochara sp. GC000083
TGTCCAACGTGGTGCCATGTATTTCTTCCATAAGGTGGGTGACGCTGTGGTTGTGTCCAACGTGGTGCCATGTATTTCTTCCATAAGGTGGGTGACTCTGTGGTTGTGTGGTTGTGTTCAACGTGGTGCCATGTATTTCTTCCATAAGGTGGGTGACTCTGTGGTTGTGTGGTTGTTCCCGTATCGGCGAATCCTATCTACTAACGACTTAGAGAAGTAAATATAGACGTCTTTGCATGCTTCATCGACTATCAAACAGCATTCGTTAGGATACAGCACGCAAAGATGATAGAAGTGCTTAGAAATACAGGAATAGATGAAAAAGACCAGAAAATCATCACGAATTTGTACTGGAATCAAAAAGCTGCCGTTCGAATAGAAAAAGAAAAAACAAACGAAATCAAAATCTAAGAGGGGTTAGACATGGTTGCGTTTTATTACCAAAAATATTTAATTTGTACGCAGAACAAATAGTTAAAGAGTCGATACAAGAAACGGAGATTGCCGTATCATTAAATGGAGAAATAATAAACAACCTAAGCTACGCTGACGACACAGTAATATTTGCCAGCTCCATGGAAGACCTACAAACCCTTACGGATAAGATAGTTGAAAGAAGCCAGATATATGGACTGAATATTAACATTGAGAAAACTAAATATATGATCATCAGCAAAACTCGAAGAGTACATGCACAACTCATGGTGAACCAAACGCCAATAAAAAGGGTGAAGAATTATACATACCTGGGAAACAACTTAATCGATCAGTGGGACCAACTACAAGAAATTAAAATCAGGATAGAAAAGGCGCGGTACACGTTTAATCAAATGAAAAAAGCTTTCAAAAACCACAATCTAAATATGAATACTAAACATAGAATGCTCAAATGCTATGTATTTCAAATTTTGATATATGGAATGAAAGGGTGGACCCTCAATGGCATCGCAATTAAGAAAACTGAAGCGTTTGAAATATGGCTTTACCGCCGATTACTGAAAATCTCATGGACGGAACGCGTAACAAATGAGGAAGTCCTACGTCGACTTCCCGTCCGACACAGATAAAGAACTGATAACATCTATAAAAACAAGGAAACTCCACTATCTTGGCCATATAATGCGGAACTCCGAAAGGTACCAATTATTGCAGCTAATATTGGAGGGAAGAGCGCCGGGTAAGAGAGGAATAGGAAGAAGACGTACATCATGGCTGAAGAACTTACGAATATGGTTCTCCATGTCATCAGAAGAGCTGTTCAAAGCAGCCGTGAACAAAGTCAAAATAGCCCATATGATCGGACAAGGATAGGCACTTAGAAGAAGAAGAACAATAGGCAATGAGACATTTGCATTTTCACTGGGCGTTGAACATCGTGAAGAAACAAAGAACTAAAGTCGAAAATCGCTTGTTTTTGAAAACTCAGCCTTTTAGGACGCAGCTGCGTTGAAGGCCTTAAGAAAGAAATCGGAAGAAAGGAATAATAAACATAGTGAAGAAACAAAAAATTAAAGCCGAAAATCGCTTGTTTTTGAAAACTCGCTTTCTATGACACGGCCGGCCATTCTCCCTCGGACTCACCTCTCGCCACACATGTACTACGGCAAAAACCCGGCAGAGCAATTACCGTCCTCTACATAGATTTTGAAATAATTTTCGAACAATGTATTTAAAACCAAGCATATTATTCTCAAACCATATATTAACACATATATTATCTACCAATGTGTAATAAATCCATTAACACACTTTATATGCATATACACATTTCAAGGTGCTGAATTCGAAGCTATCGGTGCAATGTTGAAGGTTCTGAAATTGGATATGTGATTTCTTTTGGGCCTTTTCTTTTGCCATTTCCTATATGCCAAATTTCGAAGTAAGTAACAGCTGCTGGACATATTTTCATCCTAAAATTACATTACATTAAGGAAAATGGAAACTGATGTGTTACAAATATTTCTACCAATTCAGATAATATTTCGGTATATGCCATTACATCGTAGCAATCAGCACCTTTAACCGGTATTATCCATAATTTGGGTTTAATACGCATCATGTTGAAATTGCCGTCGACGCTTGGAATTAAAAGTTTACAGGTACCTCTAAATATAGAAATATTTTTGGTAAATTGGTTTCTATAATATTATTTATCATTACCTTGGTATAATACAGGGCCCAATATGCACTTCTCGTGTGATCCAATTAATAACATTTCCTTCCACTAATATGATGTCTTCGATTGTTTCATTGATCGATAAGATTGAAAAGGCATCCATGCGGGGCATAAATGACCTCGCGATAACGTCATTAAATTGACCATAAGGCAGCCTAGAATATAATGGAGATTCCAGCAGTAATGCTTTCACTAAATTTGCTGCCACATGGGTCCAAATCCTGGAGTAAATTCTAAAAAATATTCTAATTTCATATTTTTGATTGATTTCTGGTAACACATGACTATATGCACACATTTTTATATTAATAAAAATGAGGTGCCCAAATTTGACGTGAGAACGACTGAACCAATTTGGCTAAAATATTTTTGATTTAGAATTATCATCAGAGTGTTTGTGTAACAGAAAATGTCTACTGAGATAGATCGTGGCAACGGAGGCCGAAAGCAGTCGACGAGGAACATCTTTTACGTGTCATAATACTGGCACCTAAGCTCTTTCGTTTTAGAACACGCTAGAAGCAACACGTGCTCCAAACCGTTAAGTACCGAATTAAGTAGGTGATCAGTAAAGTATGAAAAGTGTTTCTAAATGCCAGAAGTGAAAAGTGCAAATATTGGTCCATGAACGCGCATGGTTAAAGCAATACGCAATTTACGAAACAATGAGCGTTCACAACGGTTGGAGGCAAATATACAAAGAAATACCTCTTTGCAAAGTATTGTACCTTGGGTATAAATGTACTATTGATTTCGCTGCGAATTTAGCCATCAACTTTGGGACAATGAGTAGAGCCTGTCTTCATTGCAATGCTTTGAATTTCCCAAATGTGTAACGAGCATCACTTCTTTCTGGCCAAGATCCTTGGAGAATATCCAAAGTTATAACAGCTGTTTCCAAATAACATCATTTGGAGCCTATATGGTTCATCAGCCAGGCTTTAACCCAACTATCAAGGTAAATTAAAGGACTAACTAAAAATAATGCACCCCTAATATGTCTAATGCACCCCTAATGAATTGGTGCAATTATTCAAGACTGTATTAGAAATGATGCTTACAGATGACCATAAGATAGTAATCAGGGCAGACAAGAGACCACAAGGGGAGCATGAAAGGCGCATCAATGCATTTGCATTGAATGAAGTTACCATCAGTATTATTGATGAAAATTTCAAATGACGCGACGTAGTTCTTCGACGACGTGATGGTAAGGTAATAACCTACAGTACCCAATTCTATTTTGTAAAGGAGAAGACGGATATCATTTTTTTCATTATATGATTAATCCATTAACCGGTGCGTAGCAATGTTGACAGTCCATATTTCAAGCGTATTAGAACCTTATCTAATTACAGGACGAGAAACAAACAAGACGTTCAGCACCATAAATTTCTACGCCCACCATTTAATAATTCGTCGAGGGAAGGTCAATCATATATTAAGATGCCGCTGAGTGTTTAATCAGTTCGCCGTTGATATGTATGTCAAAATCGAACGCCTGGCATATATTCGTGTAAACCAGCAAAAACTACATTCTGAAGAATCATTTGAACATTAATAGAATGTCTCCATCAGTCAGTATGGAAAAATATCCGACTTTTGAACCAGCAGCAGAAAATGACGTACAAAACCTTGATGACAGCAATAAACAATGATCTAGGAGGAATCGTCTTCCTTGATACACCCGGCGGAATTGGAAAAAACATTTCTACTTTCACTTATTTTGTCTTCATTTCGAGTGAAATAGCACTGGCGGTAGTATCATCCGGGATCGCTGCCACACTGTTAGAAGGAGGACGAACTGCCCATTCTGCTGCTTAATTTGCAAAGTATGAGCAACAAACGTGCAACATCTCTAAAAGTCAACAATGGCAAAAATACTGCAAACTTGCAAAGTCATTATTTGGGATGAGTATATCATATCGCACAAACGTGCATTGGAGGCACTAGATCGAACATTGAAGGATTCACGGAATAATCAAAACCTCTTTGGAGGTTGATGATTCTGTTGGCCGGTGATTTTCGACAAACGCTCCCAGTTATTCCTAAATCAATAGCTGCTGATGAGATAAGCGCGTGCTTAAAGTCTTCCATTTTGTGGAAAAAGATCAAAACTCTCAAGCTCACAAGGAATATGCGAATGGCGCTACAACGAGGCGAATCGTCGAAATCGTCCTCTAAACAATTATTGGACATTGGGAATGGACAAAATCCTGTAGATGCTTCCACAGGCTTCATTTCGTTTCTATCATATTTTTGCAAATTCACCTAGACGAAGGAAGCATTGATTGCAAAAGTGAACCAAAACTTTTGTTTTAATTTCCAAAATCTTGCTAGGTTGAGTCAACGAGCAATTTTCGCAGCGAGGAATATGGATGTTGACAATTTGAAAATCAAAATTTTAGAACAAATTCCTGGGCAACTTTATTCTTATATGGCTATCGAAAAAATATCCGATGCGATCAGGTGGTCAATTATCCCGTGGAATTCTTGAAATCATTGGATTTGCCCGGAATGCCACCTCACAATTTACAACTCAAAGTTGGCCCAATAATAATCATGTTGCGTAATCTTAAACTCATGAGCAACGTTATAGAAGCAACGATCATTGTTAGAAAATTTGTAGATGAAGGTGTGCTAATTCTACGCAAACCGCTAATGCCAACATGCTTACCCTTCCCAGTTAAACGTGCTCAGTTTCCGGTTCGCCTTGCATTTGCAATGACGAATAATAAGTCTCAGGGCCAATCGTTGGAAGTGATCGAGAGTTGGCACCGACTCTCGTCGGTTTCATTCATTTTTGCGCCGGATGAAATGATGAAAAATATTGTCCACCAACAAGTCTTGCTGTAATAGTCAGCTTCATGTGTTCGTATGTATCATTCTTCGATATACCATGAATTTTACATACCGGCCAAACCATGTAATAAAATACGGCTTACATTCTACCTCCATAGTGATGCGGTAATGTATGCAACTCTAAACTCTTTTATCGATGTTATTACATTACATGTTAATTTTTCGATAATAAAAATACTAATGTATTTGTTGAATAATGATATTAAATGTTGTATGTCTTATTTCACTTGATACAATGCTTTCCCTTCATACGCTTCTACTCGTTTCGTGGCGTAACGGAGCATCCTGGCATTGATCAAATATTAGGCAGGACAACTTCTGCCGGGCCCGCTAGTTCCTTTACAAAGATCGCCCGTAACTGGATCGTCATCTGGTGCAAGTGATATCCCCCAAACAGTCGAACTCCAAAGCGGAATAACCCAGAGCGGTAACCCTTCTGGTATGATGAACGCAGCAGACGGGAGCATTCTTCAAAGACCCTTGAGGCCAGCCTCCTCCGGACGCGGACGTGCCGCGCTCGGCTTCCGCACCTCAACCCTTGCCACGTGGTACTGTGTCGGCGGACATCTATCTGTCGCATGGTCATGGTCTCGCTGGACCCGTGGGTACCTACACGGTAGCCACCCCGGGAGGGTAACAAGTAGCTTCCACTCCAGCCATGCACTTGGCTGCGCCAAGGACCTCCCTTTCTTTGCAGAGTTTATTAACAACGCGTTTTATGAATTCTCCGGGGTCACTCCCACGGAACTCTTCTTAGGCTCGCCTCCTAAAAGTTTGCTCGGAGATACCTTGGTGTTTCCCGTCTATCTTCGTCAACATGATAACCATGTGAAACTGTTCTTGGCAGCCAGTCGCCGCCGTCGTATCGACAAACAACGAGATAAAACCAACACCGAGAACACCTTTTGGAAGCCGGGAGACCAGGGGGCCTATTCTGTAACTCAAAAACGTACAGCGATTTAATGGAGAGTAAAAAGAATGCACAGCATCAAATCAAAAGAGACATTATTATCATCCGCTGATGCATCTCCTCAATGGAATATACTAATGGAAAAATCTATGTAAAGATTCAAAGCAATAGAAAGAATCAATTATTACCAAAACGCTGATTTAGCAAATTAAAGTAATATATGCTATTATTAAGCATTCTTTAGTCGTATTGCAAAATTGCTAAACGAATTGCAAAACTTTTTAATCATGTGAAAGATAATGTTACTATTACTAGATACTATAAATAACGCAAACCCTAGGCTAATATTAGAGAGACTTATGTTAAATTTGCCCCAAAATGACAGTAATTGAAATATGAAATTCATGTCAAATTTAAATTTCGCGCCAGGACTTTATCCCAAAATGGCTGACGATTGCGGTACTTATAGTATCGTAAAGAAATTATAAAGTCATGCATGGAAGACGTCGTGGTCCGAACATAGGTCGTAACGAGAGCGTTTTGCAAGAGACGAAGAATCGTCAACGGAATATGAGGGTTGCCTCAGCCAGCTTCAAGGTGAGAGATAAAGAATCGCTCTACTGGCGAGCGTGAGAATCACCGCAGCAAAGACTCAGTTAGACATAGAGTTCAGACAGCCAAAGCTTCATCCGTAGATTTTGAGGCTAGAGTAACGGGGCTGGGATAGACACAGAACACAAAACAATGAGCAGACTGCCAAAATTGGCACTGAAAATCAACGAAAAAATGAAAGAAATTTGTTGCTTATATCGAAAAGTAAAATAAGAAGTAATTGTTGAGGTCAACTGCACTTTATCATTCAGGTAATCATCAGGAATTAAAACAAATCATGCGCCACATACGCAGTTATAATAACACATTTCAGATGACTCAAAGAGTAAGCAAATCGTTTTATGCCTTCATATAAATTTCCAAGGGTCGTAGCTTCCAGGCAAGGAGACCAAATTACTACAAATTGTAGCGCGACCGCACTCGGAAATAGGGGGAGACTGTAGAGCGTCGCATCATTTACAGGACCAAAAGGTCACCCTAGCGCCATCCCTCCGTAGTAATGTGTAGCAAGGTACACAAACTAGGGATCTGTTGTAAACTGTTATGAATACTCTTTAAAGGCGACACAAGAGGGCGCTGATCTCCCTCCCTTATTAGACATGTAACTAGGTAGAGATACTATGAGGCCTGTGAGCCGCAATAAATCAGTCAGGGAGAGTATTGGAGAAGCGGAGCCATACCTGAAGGACACGTTTCATTATGTGCATGATGTAAATACATAGGTGGGTTGATACTTATGATGAGCGGTAGCATTTGTAATGGCGACACGCGCTGTTCCAGATGACGCCATGAGCAAAGATTATCTAGTAAATTTTGAACCCACACTGCCGCTGAAGTTGTCTAATTAATTAATTATCAAAGTAGTCAATAATTCAAATCTGACTGTAATTAATTGATTTTAGAAATTTGTGATACCACATTTGTGAACTTTTAAATATTTCATAATGCCTTCTTGTACAATAAGTGGTCGCAAAAGCAAATCCAACTCTAAAATAAAAAGACCATAAACAATTAAATTTCGCGCCAACAGGATGACGCTGTTTGTAAGGAGCTTGTTTGTAATTGGCTATGCGGCAGCCGTGCGCAGTAGTTCACCTATATATTTACATCATGCATTATTTGGATTCGGATCTCTGTGAACCACCCTTGGTTCTCTTCTCCTATAAAGAAACCCTAGCGGCCATGAGCAGTCGAGTTTGGTGCCTTCTCGCTCAGTGGTCCTCCGTCCCTCCCTTACAGTTCGGAGCTGGTATAGAACCGCCGAACCTCCGTGTAGAGAATGCAAGCAACGCGTCGGTAGCCCTCGCCTCTTCCTGGACTCTTTGGAACACTCAGCAGCAGGATACTCCAAGTGCGGTTCAGTTCCGGTGACTCGTCGATCTGAACCGTTCGTCGATCCGTGTTCTCACCAAGTACGCATCGAGCCAAGTGATTGTGATCCGCGTAGTCGACCAAGTTCGGTCCATCTTCACCACCATCTGGGACATCGTCAAGCAGGACATACCCAAGTGCGGTTAAGTTCCGATGGCACGACGATCCGTAGCATACGTCGATCCGTGTTCCCACCAAGTACGCGTCAAGTTTCCTCTGTGCGCGCCGAGCCAAGCAATTGTGATCCGCGTACCCCGTGTAAGTAGTGACGCGCCGTGTTCCTAAGTGCGACGTACGGTAACGCCCAGGCATCGTTACCCCACCTGCAAGCATGGCCGGTCACAACATTGGCACCCACCGATTTTATTAGCGACGGCCATGCACCCGGTCATTACACTGGCGCCCAACGTACCGTCCTCCTCAACTGGTGTCCAAGCCGGGGCCAAACCGCTTTTATCAGCGACGGACACGTATGCCCCATTACAAAATGTATTTTATAGCAGCATCGAAGATTAATTCAAGATATGTAAAATTCCCAAAACTGCTAAATGGAGTATTTTAAAACTACAATTGAGAGTGTTCAAATAATTTAGCTCTTGACTTTAGTATCATAATGCCAGCAAATAAAGTTCTTGTTGGAGAATACATGAGATGATATAATTCGCCTTCCAAGACTGAAATAGCGGTAGTGATAGCTGGACATTAATTTGCATACGAGAATTTGATTATCTCAAAAATTGATGGGTCAATATAAATTTACTACTCGCTAGACTAGATGGTATTCTCGATTTGGAACAAGCTGCTTATTTCGCTGCTACAGAATTTCTTATTTCTTTGAATACATCAGAACACCCTCCTGATAAAATTGCATTGAAACTAAGTCGTCGTGTTGTTTTATGAAGAAATTAAAATCCATAGAGACCTTGATACATGCAGGTAAAATCACTAAAATATTTTGCAAGAGAGTGTAAGACTCATCGGATGTGGAACCTCAGAAGATACATTTTTGGCCGTAATTACACTAACAGCATCAGATTTATCATCCCAATTTAAACGCATACAACTTCCAGAAGCGATATATTTTGCAATCACCATTAATAAATCGCAGGTTCAAACTTTCAAGATTGCAGGCATAAATTGGAGTATTTTATAAAAAATAAAAGAATTGTATTGAATCATGACGATAAAACTGTAAACGTTGTATATAAAAGCATTCTGCAGAATATTGAGTAATAGATTTGTACCCGCTTGAAGCCGGGCCGGGTTTACTAGTAAGGCATAAGTTGAATTAAAAGTACCATGACCTGTCGACTAGATGACGCATGCATAGGATACTTGAGACCAACCCATTAATACCAGACTGCGACTGCTAGGATTTTGTCTAATTATGAAGTGTAAACATTTCTTATAAAAGGGGTAGTGTTAGGTGCATTTAAGGCGAACGCGATATTTGGCATATCAGATGTTCCTCATAAATTAGCAAACATCGTATTCCAGAGTTCCAGAAACGGGGCGTTGTCAGCCTCGTTTTCCAGGGTTCCAGAAAGAGGAGGAGCAGCTCGAAGAGGATGTCCTCCTGATTACTTTTGACTAAATTACTTCACCTATCTAGCATAAAAGGTAGAACTTTAAGAATATGAGATCACTGTAACTGTTAACTTGCCCACGGAACGTTACTCGGTTGTGTAATCGGTTGTGTCTAAAGTTAATAAATAAGTTCAGTTACTTCGACTTCAAAA
The DNA here is from genome assembly GCA_030264555.1 of Aleochara sp. GC000083. Classification (NCBI taxonomy): domain Eukaryota; kingdom Metazoa; phylum Arthropoda; class Insecta; order Coleoptera; family Staphylinidae; genus Aleochara; species Aleochara sp. GC000083. Next base: position 9,671 of record JARJDZ010000885.1, read on the forward strand.
TCTCTCATTGATCACACTAGTTCCCGGTGTCTTCCGAATTCTACATCTTCACAAGGGTGAACGAGCACCTGCAATTTGAGATAAGTGGGACACTCGTACTAACTTTTAGTTCCGAATCTATCTTCGCGAGTTGTAGACGCTGGCACACCTCGTCTTGCACGTCTTGGTCATTTTACGCGAGGCCCATCTGGCACTAGGATCACACTTGCTACAAAACGTCGGAAAATCCAAATTTATGCGCACAAGGCTGTACACACCTACTTAGAAATGAAGCACTGAGATTTGAGCTTATGATGAGTTGAGCTGCGCACTAGGTTCAACGCATGGAACCAGAGCTGATCAAAAATGCTCGTTTCAAATGCATAATTTTCACCTGCAATTACTTCACTTCGGCTTACCTCTTTCTGAGGTGAGCGGAGCGGCTAAAAGGAAATCTATAATTGGCATTATAAAAATATATGCAAAATGTATGAATTTATTTGTATATCAATTGATGACTTTGTAGAGTCACCCTTAATCGTTCAGAACAGCAGAATGATATGATCACGGGTATACAAGGGAAATAGGAGTTTTGGAAATAGAGAACTGCTTTTCTACTGTATTAAATCCTTCTTTTATGGCCGTAACGTGAGGAGGAAACTTGGGCCTTGCCATTGAGGGCAATAGGTCCTTTGTGAATATCAATCATGTTCTTCAAAATTTTTCTAAGACAAATAAACTTATTAGAATTGTAGGCTATTGTCTTCCATTTTACAATTATTTCGAGAAACGGTCGGTTCGTACGACGCCATATTAGTCACCAAACAAGCTCTGCTCTTAATTGCCAACGTTAAATTTCTTGGGTGTGTACAACGGAAGGGTTTTTCTTCGGCACAACACTCCATTCGTAGATAGCCAAGGTTTACTGAGGGTAGGTAGACGACAATCTCAGAAATCGGCACTACTCTACGACTAATTCTCCTGCCGCGGCATCATTACATAACGAAACTTATAATAAGTCACGAACACGAGCGCTTCTTGGAGGAGTTGTTCTGCAAGTTGCCAAAGCTAAGAAAATGAAATTGTTCGGAGCGCCTCAACTGGAAGGGCACTAGTAAGCGGGTACGGCGGCCAATCTGCTTTCGCGACCTTGACAAGACCCTTTTCTATTTTCCCTGTGCAAAGATCTAACAAGAAATGCATATTTTAAATTACCATCTGCAGATGGGGATATCATCACCCAATGTAAAAGGAAGTAGTCATTTGTAAAAAATTGTGCTGGGTTTCAAACATTACTACTACTACAGTCTTGGTACTACTAGCGCCCCTATAGCGGATTTAGTTAGCGAACTCACTATCCTACACCCTTATAAGTTTAACAGATTTATACCCGGTTTCACAAACGTTCCTTAAATGTTTTATATTTCACTGCGCAATAATTCGACCGATATACAGCTCTCGGGCCGGATGCCCTCGAGCTGCATTCTACGGCCTCCGGGCGTAATCATTAGCGTAACGCCCTTGATGCATAAATAGCTATAATGATCACTAAAGCACCTAATCATAATTCACAAACCTTGATTACATCCCACTCCTTAACTCCAATTGACAGAATATATATTTTCTGCCGATTTACGTGACCGTGATTGTACCACTGGGCGGAGTTAAGATTCGAACAGTGACACCCCGCCCCGTTTTTCCTTAGATCATTTGTTAAATATATTTACTAGGTTATGATACGCAGCTACTCGCGAGTCAACCAAAACAATGATGTTATTATACACTTATCTTGCATTTTAGCTAGAGCACTAAGCACCTGCTATTGGTACAAATCAAGGCCTCCAAAGTTGGCAGAAAATATATGGTAGAGTTGACCCTCTGCTTACTGTGGTATAAGTTTCAACACTACCTTGGATCTCGATTAATGTGCGATCCCTAGTGTAATTATCCTTGTTCTAAGGAGCATGTGTCAGCCTGAGGATTGGAAGGAAACTCGCAGATGTATGCGTTTGCCAACATCCAATCTATTGCCATATATTTCCGTAGCAGCTCTATAATTATATTGACATAATAATAACAGATTATATTATATTAGGCAGCCGCCTGTGTTAGCCTACGAGCACTCTTTACCGACCATAAAAATACATGTGCAGTTCTGTATCACAAGGCTAACATGTCCACGTGTTGGAAGGAGATGCCATCACGTGATTCAGACAAAAACTATAGGCAGCATTCTATTTGTGCGTGTATCACATGGCGAAAACATGACGCTGATAATATGTATTGGCCTACATATTTAAAAAAAATTACACCAGAGGTATTTAGGGCATTGTGCAAAACATAAGAATATCTATCACCACTGACCAAAATTATGCAACATTGGGATCCATCCAACCATCGCTGGTAGAAATAGCGCAATGTACGAATGGCTGCATATTCAACATAATCATCTTGAATAAACAGCGTAACAAGATCCTGATCTGTTCAATACCTGAACCTGATCTACTAATTACCTCATCCTGCTCTGTTCATTGTCATTAGATGAAATTGGCAAATTCTGGAGGATTACATGGCAGCCGCTCTACTACTAAAGCTAACACGTCCACTAGTTCGAAGTAGATGCCATCACATGATTCAGACAGAGATGACACATATATTGACCAATAAAGAATATTAAATTACATCCGACGTATTTACGGCATTGCTAGGAGGATTGGTGTATTCCTCATTAGAAACATAACAATCTTTACTCATCCTGACGTGTTTGTCATGTGACATGAAACTTGACATAACTAAACATGTACTACTTAATAATACGAAAATGATCGATTCTTCTGCTTTGAGATGGTCTAAATTAAAATATAAAATCTTGTATNAATGCGACAATGAGAGATTCTTATTCTTTGAGATGGTCTAAATTGAAATATAAAATCTTGTATGCACCTCTGGCGTTACTGCATGATTACGCACCTCGACCGATATACAGCTCTCGGGCCAGAGGCCCTCGTGCTAACTCATCACTTTGGAATGTAAGCGTCTGTAGCCATTCAAATATTGGCGCCCTATGCGACTACAAAGCCACGCTATAGTAACTTGATTCCTACGCAAGCTGCGCTAAAGCCACATTAGTTCGTCTGGACATCACTAGTGGCACTACAATCGCAGATTAGGATTACCGTGCCAATCTAATTTGCAAATTATCTACTGTCATTAATTTAGATTTAATTATTCTGATACAATCAGTCACAGAGTATTAAGTATAATCTAGTTGAATTTGTTATAATTTTTCTTTATTGTGGTTTACTATTTTCCTGCTTATTGTTAAGAAGACAGAAAAAAACAACATGGACAACTTAAAAACCAACCACATAGACAGAAGATAATTGAAACAGCAATAATTACAAATTGGAAATCCCTACTAACGTAGTGGGCTTCATAACGTTGAAATATCGACATTAAAACGGTGGATAATCATCGCAAAAACCTGGGGATCTTTAAATGGGTACTAAGTGGTCACTGTGAGCCCTATACCAACTAACAACAGAGAATCCGTGTTGGAAAAGCTAATGTCCGACAAGGCGTACTTTGGTAACTAACATCCCAGTACAATTGTGAATCTTTAGAGGATCTGAACTTTTAAATAACCGGAATTGTTTCTGAATGATTAACACTGCACAACTGCAAGAGAAACAAAAGAAAACTGATTCCTTAAGGGGGGAGACCTAATTACAAGCTCAAAAACTTGGTGTTTTTGGTGAATTTTTTTAGATAGCAAGAAAATAACATA
>JARJDZ010000887.1:0-19479 GCA_030264555.1 Aleochara sp. GC000083
GAGCTGCTCTCTTCAAATACGTATAACTCCGCCATTTTTAATCTTATTGCAACAAAAAAATTTTGTGAAACATCTATAAACATGGTTTAATGCACCCCAGAAATTTGGAGAAGCTATATTATTTTTTTGCTATCTAAAAAAATTCACCAAAAACACCAAGTTTTTGAGCTTGTAATTAGGTCTCCCCCCTTAATCACCTGGAGCCAACTTTACCCGCAAAAGTGTTTCATTTTGAGCATTTCATCTCAGTTAGATTCACAACTCACACCTTTATTGAGCAGCATGCCTAAAGAAGTTTTCACTTCAAAAATCCACTTCCTATTGATCATAAAATTTAAAACCCATTATATTGTCCCACTTTTTATAATCGTATCAATCAAAGGAGATATTGATAGAAACTGCGGATGCTTAGGGCTGAGCGATAAATAAGAAGCTTTATAAATGAGGATATTATAATTTAATTTTTATCAAGATTGGCGTGTATAAAGCGGAAATTCAAGTGCGAGCTTGAGGGAAAGCGTTATCCAAAAGTGCTGCGATCAAAGAGGAAGTGGAACAAGTGGTGGCAGTATCATCTCCGAAGCGTAATCACATTTCCGTTGACAGTGCTCCTCGTCTGGATGTGGATAAGAGCATCGCATCCGCTTTCCCATGTCACCAAATGAAGTTTTCGCAATGCGAAAGCTTCTTGCCAACATGCAGACAATAAAAACAGCAATAATGCAGAGCAAATGAGACGGCATTGTCTTTGAAGATACTGTTATTTCTTCGCGGGGAAAATAAGTTTCGCGTTAAATGCGATTACTTTTATAAATGATACCATAATGTATGAAATATTACCCAATAGGGGAATAACAATTGTCATTAATGACAAAAATTGAGACAATAAAAATTATGAAATCAACAAATCAAACGAATACACTTTCCACTCAATTTCACGTAATCTTTGATCATCCTATTAGAAGGAACAACGAAACTCATTCCTCATTGATCCCTAATCGATCACTTGTCGATTGTATCTCTACAGGCAGTTCAGACTCGTCCTTTTTTTTGGTATGCGATTCGCGTGGCTAAAAGAAAATGAGTTTCTAAACCAATGGTTGGCAAGTTACTACCTTCACCTAGATACAATTGCACCCTCAATTTCTTTGGGGAATATCAGTGAGGCCGCTAAAAGTAAATCACTCGCCGTCCATTTAAATGGAAGCTTCGTACCCTTCTCAACCTTCAGCTGGACACTTCAAATCCTCAGAGAAAATCCTTATTCGGCCAGGGTACAAGTTGCATTTGTAAGTAATTAAAAAAATCACTGTTGTCTTATTTACAGGTTTTCTTCAATTATTTTTTTGGCCTTTGATCCTGGTGGCTTTAATTAAATAATAATACCACAGCATACACAAAAAGGAAGCAAGGATTATATCTAAATGTATTTGGCAAGGTCCTTCTCGTATATTTGCTTCTTTTACGACCGGGTTTCTTGTCTATTTTTGGGCGTGTTTCGGCTTTTTCCCCATGTCTTCAACCACATTGTGACTTATGACATTGCATTACATTCAAGCAGCTACCAGAGAGTTGTAATCGCAATGTTGTTGTCCATGACCTGGCTGCTTTTAATTAAATTACAAACGCACGCGATTCGCAAGTGTTGTTCCCATTCAAATTTCGGGTGGAATTTCGAATGGAATGATATCTTACTTTATCCTTTTTTTCCTGCAATGGTTCCCATTGAGTTTAGTACATAGTGTGTCCACTGACGGAAATTTCCATGCGGCAGGATAATAGAAGCGACAATTTATTATGATGACAGCACACATTCGACGAGCAATTTTCCAATAAATTCCAATGATGTCGGGGCCGTTAACGGTATGATATCGCTGGCATTATCCGTAGTTATTATGTTATCCAAAACTCTCGGGCGTGCAAGGCGCACGCTGCCGATAACGACAGGATAACGACGCATCGATATGATGGAAGTTTTAATGACAGAGCGTTTTTATTTCTCCCGTGAGTGTCCGAAAAAATGACGTAATTTATTACGTTGTCGACCATAACAAATATTTAAAGTGGCCAATTCCCGTTTTCCGTCACGACAAGGCGAACGCGATGAAAAGGATGCGCAACGAGGTGGAAAATATACAAAAATATCGCCGAAAATTACCACAGGACACTGGCTATTCATAACAGCCAAAGGCGAGTGTCCATTCGAAAGGCACGGACAGAAAAAAAGCTGGGAGATAAAAGAAGTTGCCAGACTAGTTGTTATTAGCTTCCACGCCATTCCATTCTATAGCCTCGTAATTTAGGATGCGGACGCGGTCGTTAGAGGCGTATTCTTTTTACGTTAAGAAGATAATAAAAGTCTATCGGGATGGAACGAAAGGAAGATGAGAAGACAAAAGTGCATGACGCGAAGACAAAGCGGAGGCAATTAAAGCCTCGCTCATGAAATATTACACGGCTGGAATGTAATTGAGTTGCTTGAACATTTGGGAGATTTATCTGCTTTATAATATTTAATTATCAAATTGAAAGATATTAGATTTGCGCCTTAATGAGAAATTTTAAAATTCCTGTAGGACTCCTAGTTCGAAAGAGGTACTTGAAATTATGATCCTTTTTTAACTGCTGATTGTTGGATCAAATTTGAATAAGGATAATTTAGACTGTATCAATTCTTAAAAGGATATTTGAAGTCAAATCAGTTAATAAGGATACAAGCCACTCTTCCTACTAATGGAACCCAACTCCATTATCTCTAATGTATTTGCTTTCAAATACAATCCAATTTCCTCAATTACAAATTAGCTTCCTATACAATGACACTACGAATTTCCTTTGATTGTTCAAAGCAATCCGAGCAGGATGCAACTTCGTTCAGCTTGTATATTGCACACCAGGTGCATTATTGGTGAATGGCGAACCCCTTTGAAGAACGCATCAAGCCCAATGTTTGAAACACGCTGAGAATTTTAGCATCGCATTCTCTCCAGGTCGTTCTACGCGTGCATCGTGATCCTGCCGAATCCAGCCAACTGCTCCCAATAGTCCTGCTGGGGTTGCTGCAGGCGCATGGCCGATGCATGCGAGCAAGACGGCATTCGAAACGGCTCAAGTGCCCCAGAGTATGCTCTGCATGTAGGTATTGTATACAGAAATGGCAAAGGATAATGCTGCCAGCGAGGTTTTCCAGGGACGAAAACGAAGGCGACGGTTGCGGCTGTGCCTAGTGTTCTAGCCACGTGCGTCAATGCCGCGTCAGCTGGGAGGTCGATATTAGCAATGCGACCACTGCCAACCCTGAAGCCACCTCCGGGTAACAGCCTGGAAGGCTGAATGGGGTGCGCACAATGGGCACATGCCTACTGTCATCATCGGACGCGATGGGACCAAATAAAGTGTGAACCTGGCGTGAGCAGAATATCCGAAACACTGGGAGCACATTTTTAATGCTCGCCCAGATGTGATATTGGCAACACTCGGTCGCATTTGAATGGATCCTGTCAGCTCTGGAGGACGACAGCTCTTTGAGCAAACGCTACACGTTCAAAAATGTATTGTGTCTGCACGCCGTGTGAGCAATGCGATATTCTGCCCTGCATCCTTGCAAAATCGATGAGGACATGCAGAGATGAGTCTGTCAATTCTTTCGGAGTAAATCACGTTAATGGAAATTTTCTATGCAGCATTCAAACCACGTTTGGCTTTTATATTCCGGAAATATGAGAAATATTTGTTATAGCACTACAATTTTACTTTAAACAAAATTTGCATTCTCTCAAACTGAAGCATTCTAACATTGTTTTTGAAATTTGATCAATTTTCTGAAGGCTAACAGCCTTTAGATTATAACATTTCTGATGTTTTTGTGGAAAACTGTTGCTTGTCCCTGTTGCTGACCAAATCAATTTTTAGCAAGGCAGGGGTAAAATTCCTTGTTTAAAGTCATCCTCCCAGGGACTAGAAAATGTTACATAACCGGAAGCATGACGAATTCACTTCTTCTCAAAACAAGGTCAAATCAATATTTGTTTTCATCTCAACATATTTTCACACTAAATATTCAAACTAGCACTATCTCAACACATCCACACAATGCAACAATTGAGTAAATTTCAAAATTAAGTAGCATTAATTTAATTCCATAAATAACTGTTAAAATATTTAGCAGTGACATCTACAGACTGCTCAATAACATATTTGCGATAGCTCACGATAGAATGCAACCTGTACGAATGAAGGTTTAGAAACAAACTCTCCCAATCTAGCGGTGAAAAGTACAACTAAGCATGAATCAATACTCAGCCGAGTATGCTCGAGTCTCTAAAGGATAACAAGCCTGCTAGCATTTCACTGACTTCGATAGGAGGTGGCGCTGCTAGTGCCACCGTGAAAAGAAATCGATGCAGGATGACCTTTACTGAATTTTCCATGGCTTTTCCGTTTCCTACAAACAGTACAAACCGTACAACACAAATCATATGAAAACATTGCGATCCTAAATAAATACAGCTCGCGAAATGATTAAAATGGAATGAAAATACACCAAAATTGAATATAGACTATATCAAATGGTGTGTAATTTTTCACCAGTTTTCTTCGCAGAGAAATTGATACCTTGATATGGTAACATTGTAGGTGAAATGTAGTATTTCCTGCCATCCTGTCTGAACTGTCCTATTTGAATTTTGCTTGTTTGCTGTCACCACCCACAACGAACGACACCTACACACAAATGATGACGGTTGAGGTGGCAGGTTGGAAAATGGTACAATCGCACAAACACGGGGGCACGTAGGGTGATAAAAATATATGCAAACATAAAGGAGCCACAAGGACGAGCAAACGACGACAGGCATTGTGCATGACCACGACCTGTCACTCAGGTGCACGATGGTAGCAATAAATATTTAAGGGTTACACACACGCATACATACATACGATGGAAGGGTTGTGGGTGGTACGCGTGTCACATTTCCCTGTTTGTCTAGCTATCTATAGTCTACTCTTCCCTAGTTTGTTGGACTTTGCTCAAACCAAATGATGAGGACATCTTATACGATTGACCACAATGTGACAAAGTGGAAAATCAATTTCGAGGAAAACGACTAGTTCGCTTTCTATTTGCACACGAAAAACACACTTAATATTCAGACTAAATACACACACACATCACACATCAATTTTCCTCTCTTCGTTCCTTGAGTAATTGAGCCATCGAATACGAATATGTAAACATTTCATTTCGTTCGGAATTAAAATGGACACCATTAATAATATTCCCTTGACAAACAAGTAAATGTTTATGACGCAGGTTGATGAACCATTTGAATTCGAAACTGAAATGGCGCAAATGCGTACTGTGGTGCTACATTGAATGTGTCTGTGCGCACACGGTTGATAGTAACAATTTCAAAACATTTAATTAACATGATTAAACTGGGTAGGGCACATTTAACAACTGTGTTCAATGTGGCGCTCACCCGAATGGAGGACAAATCGGTCCTTCCCTGAAAAAATTACCAATAATATGATGCATTATTCACGTTTCAATTGTGTGCGGCTGGTTGTTTTTTGTTAATGAAATTTTCATTTCGTATTCAGCTGAATAATTCCGAGCCGATGATATTTTTAACTTACTGTACTGATGAGAATTGCAAATGGTAGAAAACACTTACCTGAAACAAAGAAACAAGAAAAATTAGTTTATTTTGTAATTACATAATATTCTGAGTATTAGTTTTGAAATGTTAATGCACGGGTCTTTATAATTGGCAATTTGGAACGCATTTAATCGGATTTCATATTAAATTACATAATTAAGTACTTGAGTAGTAATCGAAACTTCCCATGTTGAAATGGAATAGTAAATAATCTTTATTGATTATTGGTCTATGAAGTTATTTTACCACAAGGATTTTTTCACCAAATAATCAAAAATTCGAATATTTCAAATTTGGGAATTGAAGGTTGGGTTGAGTGTATTATGAGGTAAATTTTGAATTTCAAGTTGTAATTGACTTCGTAATTATGTTTGAGGCTTCAATTAAAAGTTTAATACCTAATTAGCATCCGGCTGCAACTTGATTTAGGCGCAGATGGTGCTATTTAGTTTTCTTCATGCATGCAAATAGCTTGCCACTAAAATATAAATTTAGTAAAGTGCAAAATTTGATTCATGCTAATAAGAACTTTCTTTGAATTCTATATTTCATGAACTTTAAAGATGAGAACTAAAGAAAAACAAAACTCTTCTACATTGCAAAAACCAGCTTGTACAAACTCAGGGTTAGTAATAATTTATAATAATAAATCCAGTTAAAAATGATCATTTTTTGAAGCAAAATATTTGATTTTCTCCAAGCAAATTTTGAAATCTTTAGATTGAATTACATTGAAGTATCAATTATCCTTAGGCCAAATGGAATCTGATCTTTTGAGATCTACATAATCCTAATATCCTCATTTAAACAATAAACCAATGTGAAGAAAATAATTTCAGATTGAGGAATGAAATGTTTCTCATAAATAAAACAATGTACCTAGTAAATAACTGTCAGCTAATGGGCGTACTAATGAAATAACATGTTAATAACAAACATGTTGCTAATTGGAACAATAATATGTGGGTATAACAAGATACATGCTTGCAAGAAGCTTGCGGAGGCGGCATCGATGGTAGCAGAAGCGCATTTATGGCAGCATTAAATGGCAAATTGGCGAATTATTATATATTAGCTAGTGCCATATGAGCTCCACTAATGCGCCCACTTTAACGATCATGTTGTAATATTCAGTGGTAATTAAGTGGATGGCTCTGTTTCAGGCTAATGCCATCTGATCATACATCATGTACGCACCTCACAAATGCGTCGATAATGAAACGAATATCTTCTCCTAATCTTGGAACATGCAAGACTTGATATTCGGAAAGTCTGTCGAACACAGGAAGCAAGCAAACTTAAAACAAATGTTCCCCGAATGAAGCGATGGTTAATTAGCTGAAATGTTCCACGATCCATATTTGGGCTCACCTCAGCTGACATTTAATACGTTCCCATCCAGCGTTTGTAATAAAATGCGCGCTGACATTGAATGAAATTGTAATTAAAATTTCAACAATGCCGACTATCTGCGGATGTATATAAATAGAGTTTAATTAATTTCGAATGGATGCATCAATATCTGTACTACGTATGAATATCTGCGCATTTTATTTCACTTGGAATTAATGATCGAAATTTGTGTTTATGTTATTCAACCGATATTTTCAATTTAGTTGACTCAATTTATCATCAAATGTGTTAATTATATGGACTGTCCGGAAAATTAATAATCTGAGAGGTAAAAGTTGTTCTTCGTCAAAGGGGGCAGTATGAAAAAGAGGAAAGGAAAAAATGAGCGGAGGTGATGGCCTGCAGGTACATTGAGAATGTTCCAGAATTACAAAAACTGAAGAATTAAGCTGGACAAAGGGAAAAATGGGGCAAAGGACAAAAAAGGCTAACAGCAACAAAAAGAAGGGCAAAGGGCAAAAAGAGAAAATCATTACCTTTTCACCTTTTGGGTAAAAAGGAAAGTTGTGATTTATTTCGAGGGGCCATGAACAGAATTACACTGGATAATTAGGCTTAAGAAAATTAATTAAAACGCTTGCTTTTTAATTAGTAACACATTGATTTTTATGCTTTTTCTTGGGCATCTTTTTAAGAGAAGACAAGACAATAAGGCATCAAAAATTACTTGCATAATCTTTGGAAATGATATCAAAAATATGTGAATTTCATTTATTTCAAAAGGAGCTCATAATAAATTCAGATGGGAATTGAAGTTAAAATTGCTGGGTCTTTATCCTAACACAATTGTTTCACATTTGAATAAACATCACAATGAACTTTGAGTATAATTTCTACGTTAATGGGGCAAATATGTGAATTTCTGCAAAATTAACTTCAACAAAATGACCTTACCATTTAGAGAATGGTTCATATGGGTCCCATATTTTTAAAGCAGATGAACTTTTTAATTTCCTCTCCAAGATTGAAATGTAAACATTTGATTATTCAATTAAAATTAAAATAACCAATAACAATATCGACTTTTCATTATTTTTAATTACACGACCATCCAAATGTTTGGATGGGTTTGTTTGATTGCGCCAAATGAAATTCCAAGTTGGTAAACAAGTGATTCGAACCAGAAACAAAATAATTAAAATTTAATGAAGTTTATAACATACGATGTTTACAGGTGGTGTTAGGTGGCAGAAACACGTCGGGCACGTGTAAAAGTTTAATCAATAGTACCAACGAAATGTGTCCAGCAACCCGAATGGTTTTGCTTTGAAACTCTCCGGGGTTCAATAACATGTTTCTTCTCCCATCTGGGTGTACAGCATGCGTGCACGGATGCGTGGAAAGCATCGCCATAAAATATTAGGAAACTTTTCCGTCTTTCTACCATGTCCAACCTCGGCCATCAATTCGTCGTTTACGCATCCTAGAACAGGGCGCACACAACAAAGCCGAACTGAAGAGCACTCCGAGACCTCGATGGACATTTACCTTCAGTTGGTTGAGCATTGGAAACCAAATTTTCGCGCCCGGAAAACACAATAGAAATCCATTCATTCCGCCTTTATTACATACATGTTGCAGGAAATAAACGAAGCAACAAGAAGAAGGCTTGAAATTAGTTTCAAATAGTTCCAAATTATTTGAGTATGCCAAATGGCAATATACAAACTGTGGAGAGGTGAGAGTCTCGAAAATAATATTGTGTATATGGGATGCTTGAAAACTCAGAATCAGCATTACACTCGACCATTACCTACACTTGCTTCTGGTTGTAATGGAATAACCTTGCTTGGAAAACTGGCTTGTGCTCCCTGGGAGCATCGATTTTTCCGTAATTTCACCACTAAAGTAATACAAGTACAAGGCTACGAGTGCAAGTGCTAACGAGTAAGTGGAATCAACAGAAGAGAGAATAAGCAGCAAATGGAAACAGATACAATCAACACCTGAACTTGCTTGCTGGTATCGTACCAAGTTGCAGAAGGAAGCAGAACACGTGAGGAAGTAATTAAACAATAATTCAACTCCTTTAATGCTCGTTCTCTCCAAGGTGGGACCTTTCTCATTGTATAATTGCGAAAAATATAAATTCAAAGGTTGAAGTGTTTCAATTCCAAGTAAAATATTTAGGCCCGGTTTCACAAACGTTCCTTAAATTTTAATGATCATCAAAGGAGGTAATCCATGATTAACTGTCACAATTGTGTTTCACAAACGTTGATTAAATCCAAATCCTTAACTCCTATTGGCCGAATACATAACGAACGTCAAATTTAAGTATCACTAACTAATCAATGAATTAAGGAACATTTGTGAAACCGGGCATTAGACTTCTCTTTGTGGTATTTCCGTTCTAAGAAACAATTTATAGATAGCGACCATAAATCTTGTATTTTCGCGTTTTCTGTTGTTGGTAAATTCTTACCGATTTTATAGGCAGGTGTCCTTTGTAAAATATGTCGGACAAAAAGATACAATGTAAAACGATGCGAATCCTGAACAGGAAGTCATCCTCTTAGGTTGCACATAAATTACATTGTATGAGAAAACTGTTCTATGAAGACTTAATTAAACAATAATTCAACTTCGTAAAGACTTTAAGTTTTATTTCACTTGGGACGATGTTTCACAAAGCTACTAAGGATGCTATCAAATAAACACCAATTCAGCAACAAATTAATATTGTAACAAAAATTTCTTGCCTTCGTTCAATGCTAAAGTCTGAATCATTATGGACCATCATGAAATCAAAAAGATACATCTATCATCACATCATTTATGATGAATTACATAAATGTTAGATAAATTCGAAAATCGTTTTTGATATCCATCTGTTCCATAATATTATCCTATTAAAAGCTCAAATCATACAGAAATGCTACCAATATAAACGCATTCAAAAGTTGAAAGCAGCTAATATTCAAAGCAAAATTGAATGAACCCACCGAGGATGATTACCCATGTTTATACACCGTTTCATATCTTTTGACAACCAACGTTGGGCGCGTTCAACATTTGGTCGATAAACCACAATTGCAAAATCGAAATAAAACGAATGCCTCGTACGAACGAGCGGCTGCTCTTTATTTATCTTTTATTAATATCGATCGTTGCAAAAATGACTGCGAAGCAAAAGAAACGAACCATAAACAAGCATCTATGTCGGGCTCGTGGTATTCAAACATTCGAAACGAAATGCACTGAGGCAAACCATAAAATATATCTACTAAACGTGCAACCACGAAAAAAGGACAAGCAAGAAAATTGCATTGCGTGACTGAAGGAAGCCTTCGAGAGAAGAAGAGAGACTTCAATAAATGCCATCGTTTGTCGAAGACAATTCAGCATGTTTCAACTAGGATACAACCAATGATTGGGTCGGGAGGGAATCTGGACTTGCGGGTATCATGATGATATCAGACATACAATATTGCGGTTCAACATTCATCATGTCCACGGTTTTTGACTGGATGTAAATTCGCGAATGTAGATACAAAAGCAAATCGCTCGTAAACAATTGTAGATTGGGGTTGATTGAAGCTTTGGTGTGGGCTAAAGAGTCATACGGGTTGGAGCAATAAACCAACGATGAAGTTTACAAATTGTCATTTTGTTGACTTCACACCGTTTACATTTATTTGGCATTTGTTATCTGTTTGATGCATTGCATTCAAGTTGATCATAAAAAAATAAAACCATTAGGTAACAAATTGCAAATTTGAGTGTAATGAAGATAAGGGTGAAAGTAATTTCCAAAATCAAAGAAAAAGTTTGCTTGTAAAAACTGTAACAAAAGGAATATCAGATGGAACATTTCAGTACTGATTTGATGCCACCCAAAAAAGAAAATTGCAAATATGAAAAATTGAATATTTATCAAACCCATTCAGATTGAAAATAAGCCCAAAATGATATCCATGGAATAGGAATAAATAGATGTATTACCGCTCCCAGTCAGTCGCATGTGATTAACGTGCAAAGTATGAAATGTGAAATGTTACATGGCAGTATGAAAAAAAGTGGCATATATGACAGGCCCGTTCGAGCCAGGGTGATGCAAAAAATAAACCTGCAAAAAAGAGCAATTCGCATTCATTCGCTGCTGTTGCTTCTGCTCCTGCTGCCGGTTGGTGGCAAATAACGAAAATCGAAAGCTTCGCGCATGGATCTAACATCCAATCCTAATTTGCGCCCTGCAGCTTACCACATCGCTGCCTGCATTCAGCAAGCAAGCTTTCAAATCAAATACGACGAATCATTACTGATGCTCTCACATCACCACCTTCCTGCGATATTTCATTTAAATCCAAATGAAATGCACTGCATTTTCAAAGATTGCGATCATGCACATCGAGAGTTGCAGAATTTCAATATACCCAAAAAATAAACGGTGTGTGCTTAATATCATTTGATAGAAATGAAATCTTCTATAAGGATGTGTTATACGAAATATAATTCATTTTAAAAAGTACGATGCGAAAGCTTAAGTCATACCCTTTAAAATAGTTTTTTGATCATCAAAATCGGTCAAATAGTTCTTGAGTTATATGAAAAAACATTTCTTATGGAAATTTACATGGGCAGAAAAATTGCACTTGTTATGTAATCTTTCCAGGCGCCTTCTATTATTCTATTCTGTTCCATTATACTCTTGCACTACTTGCATTCCGTAACAGGTGCATCATTGTTGGTGCATAATGGCTGGTGCTTCAATGTTGGCGCTGACCGCAAGTGAGTAAACACTTCTTCGGGGAAGCTGTCAATCAAGTTCATTAGAAACGAACCAGTTCTCTTCTCACATTTTCATCCATATCTCCGAAACTAATGATCCAAATGCTTTCAAATTTTCAGGGATTGTTTATTACATATTCATGAACATATTTAGCGATTTACAATATCAGGAAACAAGTTGTTCATAAATTATTAATGTTTATAAATAATAATAATTGATTTCTCTAAATTACCACTCGATTTTCTCGCAAACGGCTCGGCCGATTTTTTTCAAATTTGGAATATAAACTAATAACACTAAGATCCTTAACATAATGTAAGTGGAGGAGTTATGAAATAACGGGTAGTGACATTTTGCTATGAAAAATTGAAATATTGGAACTGATGTCATTTTTCACTTTAGATCCACTATGTATGTCCTTCATCTTTGTACACTATTCATGCTTTCTGAAATATTTCAAATCAAACTCTACTGGCTCTGCTCGAAATGTGTGATAAACGCGTTATTAAAAATTCCCCACGAGATAAAGAGCGAATTTTTCATTTTGCAAACATCCGTCTCCAAACGTGAGGCGTTATACAGACACCCATTAGGCTCGAATTATAATCCTCTACAGGGTCGGCACTAACTTATTCATGGTATGCATGAGCCGACTAATTCGAAATCGATTTAAATAAAACCATTACAGCCAGGATGTTAACTTTGCACTCGAAACCCAAGCCCAAAACCGAGTGTATATGGTTAACGCTTTAGTGAGGGCTTTGCATGACGCCTCGTGCTTTATTAATTTATGGCCAAGAATGTAATATTTTATGTGCGCTGTACCCTCAAAACGCACCCATATCAAATTCGCCAACATTTCGTTCGGCTTTCATACCGCGGAATCGGCAATAACCTTTATACGACATATTACCGGGCCACATCGAAAAAAAGTTCGCAATGAAAAAGAACAAATAAAAAGCAAACAACAAGAAGGCAGCAACCACTCAAAACGAAGCATTACTGCAACCTATAACGTTGGATTAAAAGCAAATATGTGTTGTGCGTCCATCATTAATGGACCATCATTTACGAGCCCCGACTACAAATACGAAAATTTTGTGCTTTTCATAGTTGCTGATGGAATGGATTGCCTTGCGAGGAGAGGGTGCAAAAAAAAGAAGTGAGTATGCATTGTGCTTGTCATTCAATTTAAAAATGGAGGCAAACTCGGAGATGGAATACCCGCAGGGAGTTTGGAAAATTGTCTCCTTTGTTGTAGCTGCCGCAGTGCCGCTCTTCCTCAAGGAAGAAAGTCCGCATCGGGGAAAAATTCATGAGGGACATCCACAATGTAAACGCCGATATTCAAACGTAATTTAAAGCGACAATTCACCCTCTCAATTTGTTAATGCAAATAGCACTCACGCCCACGCGGATTAAAATTAGCGTGTCACCAAAAATATTTTTACACTTCCTTCGGTTATTTTTAAAAGCCAGAATTGATTGAGGTGCGACAATATTTTTTCAATTCTAATTCTACATCTACGAAAATAAATTCATATAATTCATGACCATTTGATAAATTCCTACAATCCTCGTTTTTTCCATTTTTCTTGAATTATGGACAATAAAAACAAGCGTAAAAACAACAAGTGACACTTGGCTTTAGATTTTAAAAAGGGGGCAAATTTATTCGTAAGAGCTGCTGAAAAGTTTCTTCACTTTACAGCACAAGAAGATGCTCAAAGTGAAAACGCAGATTTCACATCGAGGCGTTCAAAAACTTTTGCCCAAGTTGAGCCAATTCATCGAACACTGCAACTGCCGTTGTAAAGTTGCTACCAACAGCAACTTCAATGCAAACTTCAATTCCTCTCTTCGGCACGCATTCCATCTGCATTCACCATGCACAATGCTCAAAAGTTAAATAAGTAGTATGTATCTAGTCGGCCGCCCCCGGCGACGACCAATACACAAATATGAATGTATCCAACGTTATAAACAATCGGGCTTTTGTTCCAATGCATGCGGTAGACAATGGACGGGTGGGTTTCAAAGTTTGAAAAGTTACATGCGAACAATATGCCTATTCAAACTGTAAATCAAGCCTTTTCTTCCCCGCAACACAATTTTGCTTCACCACCGAAAATGAAGTCCATGTTTAAATAGGAATTTCATAATATAATCTTCCCAAAATGTAATAAGCCTTCCGGGGATTATAAAGATAAGATTGTCTAAGGTTAAGTTTGGTCCAAATAAACTTGGACTGAAAGATTGCATTTTTGATGGTTATTGACTTGTACATTGGATATCATAAATAATTTTCCAAGTTTATCGTGGATGGTGGTAAAATTTGGAGTGCCCAATATATATCCACTAGGAAATCGATCAGGTTCTAATTCTAACTCATCACGCTTGGACTAATGCGCGGCTTAACAACATAACGTCGGTTTTCGGCACTCGACGTGCGGCTCAATATTTCACCGCCTCCGAACCCACACGTCCCCCCATAATGAGGAACGAGGCGGGAAGAAACGGGGGCGGCTATCAGAGGGCACTTCCGCTCCAAGTGATGCCTAAATGTGCGCGCTTCGTCCTTGCCGCAATGTGCTTATGTTAATAAGTGTAAGCGGCTCGCAAACGAAGCTTCTCATCTGATAAACTTTATCAGTGTATATTATTAAACTTATAAGGGAGTTCAGTAATGGATTAGCATTAGGCGTAAAATTATCCAATCGAAATGTTTGTCATTTAAACCGATTAGTGTTAGGGTTTCACAGTCAAGAATTTAGTAGATTACTTTGAAATAATTTCTTGATGGCATGGTAGGATGAAGTATGTGTAAAATTTTTCAAGTTTGGTTTGGTTTATCACAATTGCAAAAATAATGAAATTGAATTGCAAACGTTTCTGCGTTTTGAGAAACGGAAATCTTTTACGATTGAAGAATGAAGAAGTTTTGCTAAAGGATTGTCCTGTTTCAAATTTTCTTATGCTACTACTAAGATTACAATTATGAGTTATCTTAAACATTCCAAAAGATCAATTAACAAATTTGAAATTCCTGAAACACTTTTTGTGATCTTCTCTAGTTTTGTAACATTTCAAAGGATCATCAATTCTCCAACATGTTCAAAAAAGATATTATCAACACGTTGCTGAGATTTCAACGTAATTACGTCCCTTTTCATCACTTAAGTAGATTTGTTTCACGTTTTTCATCAACTGAAGCACCAACGAACACATTACACATACAAAGTGTTCCTCTAGCTTTTTGCTTAAGACCCAAATCTTGAACTATTCAGAGACATTTCTATTTCTGATAAGCAAGTTAATTCATATACCGAGTAGTAAATTCAGTAAAGAAAAGAAATACAAAACGCAAGTGGAAAATTACAACTTCATGACGTCTTTGTGCGTAAGTTTGTTAATTAGTTCACACAACAGAGCTAACGATGTTAGTTGGCCTGTTTGTTTGGTTACGCACTGCCGAAATTTCGTTTGGTGCACATTGTGCCTTGCATTGCTTCTGTTCGCTTCTGTTCTATTGCTCTATCTGCTGGATCGTCTACGAAAACAAGTCGAGTGTATATTTTGTTTAATGTGCACCAAACGACAGCCGGCAGACAGACAGACACTAAGCGCAACTAATTTAGTGACGCAGGAGTTTATAGTAAGCTGTTGTAATTCCAACTGTCGTTTTATTCATTATACTGGAAGTTGGGAATGTATTGCCCCCAAAAGGTTCAGGAGATAGTGATGTCTTAAGGAGGTAATTTGCGAATGTTAAATTAACATGGAAGAAAATGAGAATGAAGGAAATTTCAAGATAAATAATATTTATTACATGGAAATTTCGTATCAGAATCAAATTTTGCAAAACAGTACCAGAACTGTAGGCAGAAAATGAAATAGCATGTTGCAATTGTTAAAAAAACTCACAGACAATAATATTGTTTTGGTAGAAACAAATGCTGATTTTTGAAGTTACCTTGAGCATTAATAAATGGTAATTATATTCGGCATAATCAATTGTTGCATTTGCCTTATTAAAATTTGCAAAAAATATTGTATCTTTTAGGTTTGCAAAAATGTTAAATTCATGATAGTTTGAAAAACATCACATAATATTTTAATGAATGAATTATATGTATATTTAGAATTGCTTTTTATTCAGAACCTGTATAAATTTAACTTCCATATATCTCCGCTATAAATAAATGCTATTTTTGCACGTAGATTAATTAACCATAAAATTTATGCGATACTAAAGCAATAATTCAACGACGTGCAAATTTCACTCATTAATATTATTTAAAACTCCACCAAGTTCGTATGGACGTATTTACAGCCGGAATGTTAGGCACATAAAATATTTCGTAATTTGTTTTCGTACAATATAATTGGAAATTTTACGACGTCATATAATATAATTAAACAATATATTTGACTTGACTCGCACATCGTTTGGAAAAGCGTTTAAAACTGCAAATGGAACAACTGTAAGCTGAAATTGCGCTGCGATTTTAGTTGATTCCCACGCTCATCGTCACTTACTCACATAATGATGGCAATTATTGGCAAGCACTGCAAATATCACAAACGCCTAATCGCTTTGATCTCATTATAAGCTTCAGCTTAATTCCCCACCATCCGAGAGTCCAATTCATGAAAACGTCGCATTTCGAATCAAACGATTTCCGAAATGAAAACAAATAAATTATCACGCTCTCCAACATCGTTCGCAATTATACGCCCTGTTGGAAAATGCGCACGGAAAATCTTCAGATCCTTGCGTTTCCTTAATAATGCAACCAACAACAGTAGGATGCGAAGCGGACTTTTTCATTTCCTTGCGCACGTCCAAAATGTAAGATACACAAAGAAGTGCCTCAAAGAAATGGAGATCGACTGAACGGAAATGAGAATATATGCAATGGAAGAAACGCAATATTCCAAAACCAATAGAAATAAGGCAGTACAAATACGCGTGTGCCGAGCACGATATTTGACAAGCATTGAATGCTGAGCCAATCGTAATTGCATTTAACTCATTGCGAGGAATGGAGAAATGTAGATCGAAGCGAAATGCGAAGGCGGCATCCATCGAGCATGCTTTCCTTCAAAGTAAACTTCGTGCATGTGATAAGTGAAAATATTTATTGCAAGATACTCCCGGGGGAGGTCTAAAACAGAAGCGCAGAACTTTCTCCCATTCGCTTTAATGAAAGGTATAAATTTTTGAAATTGCATTTTCATCCAAAGTATGATGCTTCTTAAAAGAATCTGTAAAGATGGATATTTGAAATTGTGTCTTAAGAAAGAATGTTTGATATCATTTCTTCATCAGGAATTGCAGCATCCTTGATAATCTTTTCTTAGAATTCGAATTTTACGGTCTTGAAGAGTGCAATGAAAATATTGAAAGAAATGTTGGAGGAGCACTGACTATAGTAGAAATGTTAAGCCCAAAATAATATTATTCCTCACTGCGAGTCTTGTATTTATATAACGACATGCAACTTTACGAGTTTCTTGACTTTCAGCCCGTGTTCCCGTTCGGAGTCGCCATGGCAACAATTCCAACATTGCATTAACGCAGAGTTTCACGTATTTGCATTTTGTGCAAATACGAAAAACCACACCCTCGCAAAAATAGCACACTCTCCTGTCGTCGCCGTACGATATCTCGGTACATCGCAAATAAAAGAGGGCCTGCGCAGAAACGAGTGCCCAATAAGAACGCCAACTTTCAATAAATCAGAAAGCTCCAAATGCGCCATCGTGGTAGGTACGACCAGCGTACAAGTTTCGCAGGATTTTATGAAAGCGCACAAAGACACGCCAACCAGCAACTTGTTATTCTTACACGAATGAAGATAAAGCACCGCGCCACATTTCGACACATTATTACATTCTCCCATGCCAATATATCCTTCAACTTGGTCGACAATGCCAAATATACAAGCACTAACACTGAGTTAGCGGCCCCTCGTTGGTCCACGATTCGGGAGAGCCTAATAGGCCTTCTAAAATGCAATCCGTATGTTCGTTACGACATCAGGCTGCTTCTTCTTCTCGCAGGACGAGCTGACAGTGTGGTGGGACAATTTTCGCGTATCTTGTCAATATTGACCAAGTTCCTTGCAGCGCCAAACTCGCCAGATCGCTGTTTTCGCCCTTTATCTAGCCCCATCATCAATGTGTATTTACTTACAGAAGTTCGGAGGCGGACGAGCACGGAAAAGTCTGTCTCACGTGCATTTTCGCCCGTTCGAACGACAAGAGAGTTTCGGCACGGTCGCTTGTCCAAACTCGTGTCTATCCACACGAAATGAAATTTGCTCAATGCCTAACCAGATACTCATATAATGGATCCAACGGTCAGCCCAAGGGATACTTGTTCCGTTAAACGTATAAAAATAAAATCCCGTTGGGCCCGGAAATCGATTAAATCGTAAAAAGTGGATTGCTGCAAAATTTCGGCCAGGTTTTCATAAAATATTTTACGAGCAAAGGAGTATGCTGACTAAGGAATGTCACTGAAAAGTGAAGTGTTGTACTGAGGTTTTAATGTTTATAAATTGGGTATTAGGGCTGTAGATGTTGCATGAAAGCTGCATAAAAAATCTAATATGAGGGATATTAAAAATTTGACAGTGTATGTACAAAAGCAATTTTGCTGTAAGTACCAAAAATGTACCTAAAATAATGGTGACAAAGACAAAGCCTTATTATATCAAAGTTTTAATCAGGATCCTTTTGTGAAATCAACCTTTGAATTCTATAGAATAATTTTCAAAAACATTTTCTAACTTTAACTGACCCCATTTTCGTACTCGTAGATATATTGTTTATTAAAGGGTCCATGGATAGTAACTGCACTGAAAATGGATACTTCATAATGCATTTACTAATTACTTATTCAGGGACGAGAAATTTAATATGCAAGTCCTCGGAAAAGTGATCCAAAGTACTTTATTTTCATAGTTGCAAACACTGCGACCTTGCCATCAGGTATCAACCCACAATTTGAAGAACTAGACCAGCAGACTAAACATCAAAAGTTGATATGGACAGGATAGCCAGTAAAGTTGAAGAGTATTTCCGGGTTAGACAATTATGAATTGTCCATTATTTTATTAAAAAGTTGTAAAATGATAGGAGACAACGTTTCTATTTTTTCTTTCAAAAGTTCTGAATCTAGATAAAACGCCTTTTCCACTAGATTTTAGTGCAGTACCCAAGACTCTTGTACCAGTTCCCAAACTCTATAAATACTCTTTAGACCTCATCCTACAAAAGACCTTTCAGTAATCTCTATACCTTTAGAATTGTCCCTTATTTTACTGTTGTCGATAAGATCTTTGCACCAGTTTCAAGCAAATCTTTTTATTGCCAAGGTACCAAAAATAGATAAATCTCCTCATGAAGAAAAAAAAAACGAAAAATCAAATATTAAACATACATCCTTCTTGTCATCTCTCTCTCCTTCTAGAGAATCTAGCAAGAATGTAGTCTTCTTGCATCAAACTTATGCGACCGTCGAAAAACTGAGGAAACTTTTAAGTGACAGCAAAAATACTATCCGAAACTGACACCAATAAATGTCAAAACAAGTCCATAGCAAACAAATTAAGCCCAACATTTACGAGAAAAAAGCATTTCATCATAAATCATAAAGTTGAAAAA